>JAMKQA010250856.1:0-16831 GCA_024699735.1 Posidonia australis
GACAATAACTACATCTAATACTGCAAAATTTAAATAGAAATCACAATTCCTCGTAATATGAAATTTTCATGTATCATGTTATGATAGAATTACAGTAGCGAAGTTTATTGACTACAAGAATCAAATATAAAATAGTTTGGTAAATGATACATAAAAATGACCAAAAACGTTTTTATTTAACTTCCAATAACAATCAGTTAAAAAAATAATCTATTAAAAGATACATAAGAATGACTATGATTCGAGCTATGGTTCTAAAAGATACATAATTTTTTTTAAATATTTAATATACGTATTAACATATATAGTTTATATTGGGTTCGGTTCGGTTAAACTGTCCTTGAAACCACAAACCGAACCATATAGTTCGATTTGGAGATATTCCAAACCAAATCAAACCACTGAATTTGAAAAACCGAACCGAACCGCTAAAAATGGTTTGGTTTGGTTCGGTTAACCGGTTTGGACGGTTTGGGTGCCCACCCCTACTGACATGGGCTTGTCTCAGCAGTGATTTGGTGTATCTGGAAGGAGAGAAATAATAGAATATTTCAAAATATATCTACTTCTTTTAGGATCATCTTATTCCAGATTATTACTCTTATGAATGCTTGGGCAGTAACCTTGGTCACAGGGTTTGAGAGAGACTCTTTAATACACATGGCCACAGAAATGTAGCACTCTTGGAGTCAGAATCAGTACATTGCAGGGCATCCTCAATCAATACAAACCCTGGGACTCCAGTATTCACAACTAATGTTGATGATGATGGCAGGGCTACTGAAGATCACTCCTCCTGATCTTGTTCCTTCTTACTTCACCCCTTTTTGTGATATGTGAAGGACAATGTTGCTTTATTACTATAATCTAGGACATATTTGTGCTATCTTGGTCATTCTATCTAGCGACCAAATTTTTGAGACATATACGTTTCTTTTTTGATGGATCTGCTGGATCATTACTCTTTTTGTAACAGTTGGGATTATGTCTCCCTTTTCCTGGTGGTGGACGCATAACCAGGATTTATTAATATATCTATTGCTTCCAAAAAAACTATAAGCACAGCTGTGTTTGAGTACCCCCAATAAACCGCAAAAGGGAATGATTGAATTGGAGGAAACAACGAACACCAAGAGCGACCCATTGTTCGAAATGAAATAGAGAGAGTATATTTGTGCAAGATTAGTCTTTGATAGAGTACATCAAAAGGTTTGACATGAAGAATGTTTAAAATAAACCATATTGAAGGCAATTCACAGTGGTGAATCCAGTTCAAGGAAGAGGAGGTGCGAATGGAATAAAGAATAGAGGTCCTATAAGCTCACTGCATATCCCTAAAAACATGTTGATGGATCACAGTCATAGGTGATATTTCAGTCTGTAGAGCTCATTTCTGTGAAAGACGGTCGTAAGCTTTTTGATGGATTTGTAATGAGAAACGCATCATCCGTAATTAGGTAGATGTTCTGTTAAAATATGTCTAAAATCAAAAGATTTATTGAGCAATAGAACATCAGACAGACATCCATTACTTTGTTTGAAAGGACAACACGACATCAGTACTTAAGTGAATGTTTGATCCGGACATTCACGACTCTTCTCTGGATTTGACAAAACTTTTACAGACATCCATTTCAGACATCTGCTCGTGTCGTCGAAGAAGTCAATGTTTAGTGAACATTTGCTACAACTATTTGTTTAAATATATTAACCCGTTTTAGGATATTTTGAGTTGATCATTCCATTGTAAACATTGAGAGAGACATGACGACTGTTCCTCTGATCTCTTCCCTCATATTTGTAACATCTTAAAGAATAGTAAAATTTTCTTCCCATCGTCGTAATCTTCTGCTGTAAATCACGTAAATCTTTGTCTTCTCCTTTGTTATGTAATTGTTTATTTTGTGTGTTTGTAGTTTTTTCTCTTGATTTTTTCCACGTTCCTCACACTTTAGCTGCGACAAATTGGTATTAGAGTATCTCTAGGTTTGTCTGCAATCATTGATGGAGAGAATATGTCGTCACACAATGTGAAGATCGAGAAGTTCATTAAGAAGAATTATTTCAGTCTCTAGCAAATTATAATGCGAGTTCTATTAAAACAATAGGACATATAGTTA
The DNA here is from genome assembly GCA_024699735.1 of Posidonia australis. Classification (NCBI taxonomy): domain Eukaryota; kingdom Viridiplantae; phylum Streptophyta; class Magnoliopsida; order Alismatales; family Posidoniaceae; genus Posidonia; species Posidonia australis. Next base: position 2,121 of record JAMKQA010250856.1, read on the forward strand.
CCGCTATAAAAAATGAAGTCTGTTAGGATTGATGGAGTCAAGTTAGCTACGTAAGAAAAGAAAGCACACTTCATGATCTTGCTTTGTTTCATCGATGAGGTTATCATCAAAGTTGCAGATGAAGAGTCTGCAGCCGACCTATGGTTGAAGTTGGAAATTCTACATATAACAAAGTATTTAACCAACAACTTGCTTCTAAAGTAGCATCTAATCCCTTCTACACGAGGAAAGGTATATCTTTGAAAGACCATTTAGATTAGTTAAATATACTGCTAATGGAATTAAAAAATATCGACATCAAGATAAAGGACGAAGATGCTACTCTACTTCTCTTAGTTTCTCTTCCTCCGTCTTATGAGAATTTTGTTCAATTCTTTGTTGTCGGAAAGAATACGATTTCTCTAAAAGAGGTCAAATCTAGCTTATATACATGAGAACTCCATCAGATGGCATCGAATAGTGGTATCGATAATTCTGATTCAGGACTTATAACAACAAGTTCTGACAAGGATTGTAGACGTTCTGAAGGAATGACAAGAAATGTAAAAGAAGGCCAAAGTCTAAGGATAGACATTCGAATCCGAGGAACATACGTAATTACTATAAGAAACTAGGTCAGTGGAAGATTGATTGTCCTTAAAAGAAGTCAAAGGTTCTAGTTGTTGCCGTAGCACTAGATGATTTTTCATCTGAACCAATATTACCTTTACTGTTTCTGATTTTCAATATCCAATTGATAGCTGGAATTGAATTCTGGTGCTTCATGTCACATGTGTCCAAACAGGGAATCAATTTCAACCTATGAGAAGGTTGATGGTGGAAATGTTTCTATGACTAGTAATGTCGTTTGAAGATCAATTGGTATTGGTACTATTCAAATTAGAACACATGACAATGTAGTTAGAGCGTTAATCAATGTACGACAAGTTTCAGAGTTGGATAATAATTTAATATCCTTGATGACATTGGATGACAAAGGGTAAAAATATAGTAGTGGAGGTGGAGCAATTTGAGTGACAAAAGGAGTTTTAGTAGTCATGAAGGGTATTAAGAAAGGTTCCTTCTATATCTTCTAAGGTTTAATTGTGACAGGTTCCATGACAATAGTATCTCCATCAAAGCAATCAAAATCAAATCATACAAGGTTGTGGCACATGCGGCTTGCACATCTAAGTGAGAAGGGAATGTTAATTCTAAGCAAGTAAGGTCTTCAGGAAGGCAACAAGGTAGTAAACTTTGAATTCCGTGAGTATTGTGTTTTCAACAAACAACGTTGAATTCAATTCTGTAAAGCAGTGCATTCAATGAAGGCATGCCACACTTGATTATATCCACATCCATTGTTGGAGTCCCTCTTGTATTCTATCTTTGGGAGGTTTAAGGTACTTTCTTTCTGTGATGGATGATTACTTAAGGATGACTTAGGTATTCATAATGAAATATAAGAGTGAGACATTCAAAGTCTTCAAATAATGTAAGGCACTAGTAGAAAATCAAACAGGAAAGAAGATCAAGTGCCTTTGTACTGATAATGGTCTGGAGTTTTATTTTAAAGACTTCAATGAGTTCTTTAAGGATGCAAGCATTGCTAGGCACCGTATAATCAAAGACATGCTACAACAAAATGCTGTAGTAGAATGAATGAACAGAACACTGTTATAGAAAGCTCGATGCATGATCTCTAATTCTGGGTCTAATTCTGGATTGAAGAAACATTTTTGGGCAGAGGTTGTGAACACAACATGCTATTTGGTGAATTACAGCCCAACAAGTGTCATTGACAATAAAACTTCCTTCGAAGTATAGTCTAAAAAACTTACTACTCATTCTAATATTAGAATATTTGAATGTCTGTTGTTGAGATCTTAAGCTTCACTAAAAGAGGTGAATAATGATTTAAAGTATAATTATAGAATTTAGAATACTTATTGAATAAACATAAGCAATATAGTTAAGAATTTGAATGTTAAATTAAAAATATGCAAAAAAGGAGATAAGAGATAATGAAAAGTAGGTATAAGAAATTTTATAATGGTTTAACCTTCTAAACTTAATCTACTCTTCGAGAACCCCTCGAGAGTTACCTTAATCAGATTTTTTTCTCGGGCTAAGATCCTGTCGTTACACTTCTTGACGAACCTTCGCCAAGCACCACAAAAACCGTGGCTTTCTCTTCTCACAATCGGAGAAGAACTTACACTAAATTACAACTTTTGTCTTCTCTACAATCTCCCAAACTCTCTTTTGGCAAGGAAAATAAGAAAGTGAATAAAACTCTCTTACTTGAGAATATTTCTAATAAAATAAGAGTGGAATACTTGAAGAATGATGAGGCTTGAAGCTCTCTAGAATGTAAATAACTTATGTGTCAATAGGAGGTCCTATTTATAGGAAATAAGGGTAGAAAAAGTTTCTAATGTCTCTTTCAACGTTCATAAATAGCTACTAATTCGATATGCCGAAATCAATTGGTCGGTCGAAATCTACAGCGATCGAACACTTCGGTAGACCAAAATAATTCAATATGCTGATAATGTTCTTGATTGTAAATTCAATCACCTAAATTTCGGTATACTGGGAAATATCCAGTATGTCGTTTTTATTCTCAGTTGTGAATATTTATTCAATTCTGATTCGGTATATAGAAAATATTCGATATGCGGAAATGTCCCGTTTTAGCTTTATAATAAATATTTTCAATGAATGATTAGTTTTCAGGCTAAAGTTATTTTCCTAAGACACTATAGGAGTGTTTGGGAGAGTATTATAAGTTTTTAGAATATAACATATTATAATTACATGACACTTTAATTACAATAGAAACTTAATCTCCAATTTTTAATAAAATTGACTTAAACTTCTATATAAATATCTTCTTTGCTAATTTTGTTTTTTTCTTTTCTAAAGTTCATGAGAACTCTTTCTTGACCTATTAAAAATGTTAGCTCACAAATATATTTTATTATCATCAAAATCGAGACGAGACAATTTTACCAACAATCTTCTCCTTTTTTATGATGATAAAACAACAAATATTTTAAAGTTATGGAAATGACTCCTCCCAAGAACATGCATTAGATATGTTAGTAAAAACATTTATGCTCCCCCTAACTATATGAGTACTAAAAAAAAAAAAATCAAAATATATAAGCTTAAGTTTGACTCAAATTAATATGATAAGCTCAAAAATAGCTTTAGAATACCTTCCAATTCCTCTCTCCCTTTTTGTCATAAGCAAAAAGAATAGAAGACATAAATCCAAAGAAATAAATCAATACAAGTAAAGAGAAATATCAAAAAGGTAAAGGATATTCGATAAATATCAAATTCAACTTTTATAATATATTCAATCAAAATAAACCTTTTTTTTTTAAGATATTCAATAAAAATCCAAATTAACTAATATAAGATAGTCAATGAATCAACATGATAAGCTCTCCCTTTCACCAATCATGGGTAAAGAGAAATATTCAGATATTTAATAAGCTCAAAATCTTTTTATATTAAAGATATTTCATCAAAATCAAAAGATATTCAATAAACATCAAGATGAAGATCAACTTTTATAACATATCAAATGTTGGGATTTTTAGATATCAAGATCAACTTTTATAAGATAAAATATATTTAAGTAAGCATCAAAAATCTATTTTTATAGAAGATATTCAATAGGCATCAAAATTGACATTTATAAGATTTTCGATAAGAATCATCAACTTCAAAAGATAGAGGTTGTTTAATAAGCATCAAAATTAACTTTTATAATATACTAAATGTTAGATCCAAATGTTAGGTCCATAGGCATCAAGATCAACATTTATATGAAAAATATTTAATCAAAATCAACTTCTTATGAAATATATTCATTATAATTTCTCCCTCACTTTAAGCAATGATAAAGAGATTTATTCAATAAAGATATTTAATATAAGCAAAAAATCGACTCTCATATTTAATCATACACAAATGATGAGAAAAAATATTCAATATGTTCCCCCTATCATCAAGCATGAGTAAAAATAATAATTCAATGAAGATTCATTCATATCGTAGCAAAAATGATGTATTATTGGAAGCATAGTCACAAAACTTCAAGAACTGATTTTTAAAAACATCATGAGTACAACCTTGTTAAAATCCTCATTTCCTTTTTAACATGAGCAAAAAGATATAATAAGATATTAACATCATTATTATAAAAATTTATATTAATCCATAATCCAATCATAAAAAATAAAGTAGTAAAGCCCATAACTTAACAAGATAAAATAAGCCATTCAAGTTTAGTTATATATATATGAGTTTTACAAGTATTCTTTATTTGATTCACTTAAGTATATATCATATAACATGTGATAGCTATTCAAAATTTTGAACAAGGAATAAGATACCAATAATCAGTATAAGCACAACTCATGGTTTAATATTTCAAAAATTTGTGCAAGGAATCAATAATTAGTTTTGAATCAAAAGATTCAAGCTATTAGACATTTCGGTAGACCGAAGGAATTCGATAGATTAAAATCTGGGTAATGTATAAGCACATAATAATACATGAAAAATTGAGATAAATTTTTTTGAAAAATCATATAAAAAAACATGATGAATGAATTAAGTGATATTTTATCCAAAAATTCCATTAAGCAATCAATATTGAATATAAACCAACTAAAATATACTTTTTCAATAGGAAAGGAATTACCAATATTTGTTAATGAGCTATAGTCCCTTGTTCCTTCTCCCCTTTGGTGCATTCAAACACCTATATCACTTGGAACAAGTAAAAATTTTGATATCTACTTTATTTTGGGTCCAAAGATGTTAGTATTAGGAATTAAATCATTTTTCATTTTGGGAGTCTATTTTTCTTTTTCTACTTTCTTGATGACAAATTCATAATTTTCATTAGTGGCTCTGACAAATTTATTTTCATAAGGAATAATACTTCTATTTACATTTCTATACTTCCTTAAATCAGGAGTTTTTATTTCAATTGTAAATTTACTAGTTAACATTATTAAGTAAACTTTCACTTTTGATTTTCATTGATGCAATGTTATTTTCCAAATTATCAATTTTCCCTTTCATGATATTCAATTCATTCTTCAAAATATCATTTTTTATTTCAAACGTTTTATTCCTATTTCTTAATTTTTCATTTTCATTTGAAATTATTTCCTTTTCAAGAGATATATCAATAAAGCTTTTATTTATATTTTTGCATTTGCTATTCAAAGATTTATATTTTAAATAAAACTTATTAAAAGCATCAAGTAAATCATTCATAGAAAAATCTTCATTATTATCTAAAGATGATGCTTCACTAGACATAGTCATAAAACATGAGTGAATAACTTTACTATCAGAATAAGAATCTTCATCAATTGAAGAGTCACTATTATCCTAAGTAGCTCGGAGAGCTTTATTTTTTTAAGTTTTCCTTATGTTCTTCTTTTGAGTTTTTTTCTTTAAGAATGTCTTGAATTGGTGAGTTATAAATGTAAGATCTTCGTCATTATCCGAATCATCCGACTTAAAAAAGACTTTTAAGTGCAATACTCTTCTCTTTTGAAATATCCTCAAGGTCTTTCTATTTCATCTGTATTTCATAGGAAGTAAGATTTCTTATCAAACTTTCTAGGGAATATGTTTAAAGAAATCTTTTACTTCTTCAATAGTAGTGATTTTTTTTCCCAATCCAGAGTTAGAGATTTAAAAATCTTTCTAACTAAATCACTTTGAGAACAACATTTTCTAAGAGATTGCAAATTATTTATTATCTTACTAAATCTAGTAAACATATCACTAATAGATTCATAAGGTTGCATTTTAAACATTTCATATTTACGAATAAGTATATTTATCTTAGTTTCTTTGATTTGGTTTGTTCCCTCATGTATGAGTTCTAAAACATGCCAAGCTTCATGAGATGTACTACAATTAGAAACACAATTAAATTGATCTTGACTAATAGCACAAAATAAGGTATTTAACCTCTTAGCATCTAATGTAGCTAAATTCTTCTCATTATCGTTTCACTCCTTATAATTCTTTTTACTAATAGTATAATCATTTATAATAATATCCTACAAATTAAGATTAATAGATTTAAGATATACTTGCGTTCTACACTTCCAATAGTTATAATTATTACCATTAAAGAAAAGTGGTCTATAAATGCTTTGTCCTTCTACAATGCTAGTGTTTGATGAACATAAAGTTATAATTTAAAACATTGTTAAATCTTTACCTAGATAAACAAGGTTTCACTAGAAGAGGCTCAATAGTGATTTAAAGTATATTTCCAGAATTTAGAATAATTATTGAACAAACACAAGCAATATAGTTAAGGATTTGAATGTTAAACTAAAAGCATACAAAGAAAGGAGTAAGAGACAATGAAAAATACACAAGAAATTTTATAGTGGTTCAACCTCCTTGGTTTAGTCTACTTCTTGAGAACCACTCAAATGTTACCTTAATCCGATCTTGCTCTCGGACTAATATTTCATTGTTACACCTCTTGACGAGTCCTCACCAAGTACCACAAAAACTGCAGCCTTCCCTTCTCACAATCGGAGAAGAACTTACACTAAATTACAACTCTTGCTTTTTCTACAATATCTTAAACTCTCTTTTGGCAAGGAAAATAAGGAAGTGAATGAAGCTCTCTTATTTGAGAATTTTTCTAACAAAATATGAGTGGAATGCTTGAAAAATGATGAGGCTTGAAACTCTCTAGAATGTGTATGCCTTATGTGTCAATGGGGGGTCCTATTTATAGGAAATAAGGGTAGAAAAATATCTCTAACGTCTCTTTCAACATTCACAAGCGGTTACTGATTTGGTATGCTAAAATCGATCGATCGATCGAAATCTACAATGATCGAATACTTTGATAAACCAAAATAATTCGGTATGTCGATGATATTCTTAGTTACAAATTCAGTCACCTAGATTTCAATATACTGGGAAATATACAATATGACGTTTTTGTTCTCAATTGTGAATATTTATTCAACTCTAATTCGATATACCAAAAATATTCGATATGTCGAAATACCCTGTTTTAGTCCTATAATGAATGTTTTCAATGAATTATTGGTTTTGAGACTAAGACTATTTTCCTAAGACACTATGTGAGTGTTTGGGAGATTATTATAAGTTCTTAAAATATAACATATTATAATTACATGATACTTTAATTATAATTGAAACTTGGTCTCCAATATTCAATAAAATTATCTTGAACTTCCACAGATATCTTCGTTGCCAATTTTGTCTTCTTCTTTTTCCAATTCAATGAGAATTCTTCCTTGACCTATTAAGAAAGTTAGTTTATAAATATGTTTTGTTATCATCAAAATCGAGATGAGACAATTTTGCCAACACTTACTACAATGTTGGTGAGGGTAAAGTAAAGCCAAAGGCAAAGAAGGATTTGTTTATGGATTATGATACTAAGGTAAAAAGATATAAAATTTAGTCTCCTGAATGTAAAGTTATTCTTAATAGAAGTGTAACTTTTAATAAAAATTCTATGCTTCATCCGAGTGTGGAGTCATTTGTTTTAGAAAGCAGTGACAGTGCCGTCAAATATGTGAAGTTTGAAATCACACCTGATCAGAAAGATGATAAAGATTCATCACAGAGTTACGAGCTAAAGACTAACATAGAATCTGAAGAGCATCAACAAAAAGAACGATCGTACAATATCACAATTGATTGACCTTGGAGACAAATCAATGTTCTAAAGAAATATGGCTTTGAGAGCATGATGGCTTTTGCTTTTCAAGCAGTAGAAAAGATGGAGTTTGAGGAACCCTCTACCTATTGAGAAGCTATCAGAAGTACGAAATTTATCCAGTAGATGGTTGCCATGAGTGAAGAAATAAAATCTCTTCGTAAGAATCAGACATGGGAACTAGTCAAAGTACCGAAGAAGAGAAGAATTATTGGTTACAAGTGGATCTTTAAGAAGAAAGTTGGAATCCAAGAGATTGAAAGAACAGGAAACGAGACACGGTTAGTTGCAAAAGGCTATAATTAAAAAGAAGGAATTGACTACAACAAAATTTTCTCACCAGTTGTCAGACACACTTCTATCCGGATGTTACTTGTGGTAGTAGTACATCAAAATTTGGAGTTGAAGCAGCTAAACGTGAAGATAACTTTTCTACATAGAAGAAAATATCTTGATGAGTCAACTAAAGAGGTTCACTACTTTTGGAAAGGAAGATCATGTATGTAGATTGAAGAAATATTTGTATGGACTTAAGCAATCTCTAAGATAATGGTACAAGAGATTTGACAGTTTTATGATTGGGAATGATTGCAATAGAAGTTCGTATGTTTGTTGTGAGTATCACAATAATTTGAATGATGATTCATACATTTATTTGCTTCTCTATGTAGACGATATGATTATCACCACATGAGATAAATCAGAGACTCAAAAACCGAAGAAACTCCTTAGTTAAACATTTGACATGAAAAACCTTGGTACAACAAATAAAATTCTAGAAATGAAAATCTATAGGGACAGAAGTCAGGAAAAGCTTTTCTTGTCACAAAAGAGTTACATTCAGAAAGAAATATCAAAATTCAGTATGACTACTGCAAAATCTTTAAATACTCCATTTATTACAAACATACATTTTTCTACGGTATTTACACCTCAGTCAGAAGTCGAAGAGGTGTACATGTCTTGTGTTTCCTATGCTAGCGTAGTTAAGAGTCTGACGTATGCAATGGTGTGCACTAGGGTTGATATTACACACGCTATTAGTGTTGTCAACAAGCTTATGAGTAAACCTAAGAAAGAACATTGACAGACTATAAATCATATATTTCGGTATCTAAAAGAAACTTTTAATTTAAGTCTCATCTAAAGAGGTGATGCAGATTGCTTGGTTGTAGGTTATTCTGATTTAGATTATATTGCAGATATAGATGGTAGAAGATCAATGACTAGTTACGTCTTCACAGTAGGTAATTCTGTAGTGAGTTGGAAAGTAATTTTACATTCTGTAGTGAGTTGGAAAGCAATTTTACATTCCGTAGTGAGTTGGAAAGCAATTTTACAATCATGAGTTACTTTGTCTACAACAAAGACAAAGTCTATGGTGTTAATGAAAGCTACAAAGGAAGGCAATTGGCTTAAAGGATCAATTAGAGATCTTGGACTACAACAATATCATACTATAGTGTGTTGTGACAGTCTGAACGTTATATACTTAGTCAAGGATCAAGCATCTCATAAAAAGACCAAGTACAATGATGTGAAATATCACTTTATACGTATAGAGAAGAGAATAAGGTGAACAAGATTAACACAAAAGATAATTCGATTGATATGTTCACCAAAACGATTCTCAAGAGTAAGTTTATGCATTGTTTGAACTTACTCAATATTGACAGTTGATAATGGTCCCAAGGTGGGACTGAAGGTGGTAGGAATATTCTAAGAGGATTCAAGTGAAAATGGAGAATTGTTAAAATATACCTTAAATTCAAGATTTACCGAGCAACAGAACATCAGGTGGACGTCTGCTATTTCGTTTGAAAGGAGAACATGACATCAGTACTTGAGCAGACGTCCGGTCTGGACGTTCGCTACTCTTTTGTGATAGACAATGTTTGAGCAGACGTCTTGGATAGAAATTTTACGGATGTTTGTTCTTAACGTCTGCCCGTGTTGTCGAAGAAACCAATGTTTTAGCAAATGTTTGCTACGACTTTCTCCTCATCGTTGCCTATGGACGTAGCATTTTGTGATAGACCACATAAATACTTATCTTCTCTTTTGTTGTGTGATTGTTTGTTTTGTGTGTTTGTAGTTTATTCTCTTGATCTATTCCAAACTCCCCACGCTTCTGCCGCAACATGTCCGTAATTAAGCGATTGCATGTATGTAAACAAAAGAAAATAAATAGTAATCTGGAATTATCTCGTTGCAATTATGAAAATCATGTAGATATGTTAAAAATTGACTGTTGTCTACCTACCAAGTTTAGAATCGGACTTTTCTTGCGTACTGCTCGCATTACTTGTACCAGTTTCTGTCACATTCTGACCCTGTCGCAAGGAAAGAGGTGCCCTCAATATAAATTGGAGTAGTAATCAAAGACGACAATAGAATTCTCAGAAAAAGAGAGCCACTGTTATAACAATCGACTAGTGTAACAAAAGAAATACATTTTCAACGATTGACACTAGAAGTTTAGAACACAAACGAAATACAACGTGCCTGAGAAGGAAATTGCATGTGTTGAAAGCCATAATACTGGTGACAGGGGTATGGAAGATTCGGCATCTGCACTCGGTTGGGAGCTTGCAGGCACATAAAATTAGACTGTGGGTCAGGTTGGCTGGTTGTCTGCTCTCTTAGTTGTCCGCCGGCAGCCATCGCTGCAGGATGGAAGGCGAAGGCTGGCATTGGCATCCTTGCACCCAAGTGTCCTGTGCTGGCTCCCGAAACCGGCGGCGACTGCATGACCGGTGAAAAAGGTAGCATGGGATGGGTCATACACCCTGAACTTGTATCGATCCCCATACCCATTGGCGTACCCGTTGGGGGTGCATATTGTGGGAGACCAGCGTACATCATCGGGGTCATTGGGTATCCCATTGACATCATCTGCCCAAAGTTGATAATGTAATGTAAGAATCATCCTCTCAAGTAGAGATCTCTACATCTATCTAAAATTGAAAGTAATGACTCGGCAAGACAGACAAGATCACAAGACCCAACTTGTTTGCTGTCCAAGTACCCGATCCAGCGTTAGGACTAGTGCAGCTTTAAGGTTGAAGGTGATAGAATTCAGAAAAGATTTAAGGGCCTGTTGAGATTCACGGTTGAGTGGTTGGTGGTTTTCCAAGCAACCATTTTATTTTATAAAGAGGATTGATGTAAAATTGCCATCAGAGAGTAACATGGATAAATTCGCCTCTATATCATGGGTCATTCCTACAGAGAACAATTTAGAAGCGTCAAGTGGACGTAGGAAATCACATCAGGTTTTAAGTTTAGTGACTGTTAAACTGCTCATGACTATAAAGTACAGCAGAGGTGTGTAAGGAAAAGCAGACATAGGAACCAAAGTTTTAGTCTTGAGATGATATATATGACAACTCCTCCCATTGTATACATTTGAGTCGTTGGTGTCTAATAAGAAGAAAAGAATTCATTCAACATTTTACGAGTTGATTTAGTCTTTTTGGGAGTGTTGAGGGATGCTGCCACCACCAAAGTTTCATTTACCATTTCACTCCACAGACAAGAGATGTGATCAATTAAGAAAGGAAGAATAGCATGGAAGGGACCAGCAGTGGAAGAACATGGCAAACCTGCACTTGGAGTTGAAGTGTCTTGATGTACTCAACTGCGTCATCCAGCATCGATGCCTTGTCCGACTGAAAATTCTCAGAGTGGGAAGGAAAGAGTGGGACGAGAGGAACTACATTTTGTCACGATGACTTGATATAAAATGCAAGCTTGAGAAATATGAGGACCTTGTTGCATCTTGGGATTAGCTGCTGCAATGCCTTCATCTTCTCATTAATCCTGTCGCGACGTCTCTGGTTGCAGAAAACAGGGAAAAGCACACCAGAACATTAATTGGTGAGGACAACACGAACAATCATCAACCACCGTTCCTAAATATTTACTAATGGCAACACTAGACATACCCTTTCGGATAGATTGTGGACCTCTGCTGCACGCGATCTTCTCGCGGGTCTACGATGATCTTTCTTCTTGTCATCCGAATCAAAATCAGCAACCTTTGGCACCAAAGAGAAATACAAATCAAATAAAGCCAAGAATTTATCATCATCAGTGCCACATGTTCATGGTGAAGGTTGTGAATTCCCCATCTTTTGAACAAAGCAGCTTGGAAGTTGGAATCATGTCTTCTGTAGTGTTCTAGAAGACCACTTTACTAGGACTAAATTCCACAGTTCAAATTATAGATATCATCAATGGTTCACTAATATCATCGATTGAGGTAAGAGACAGACCTCGGCATCAGAGTCGTCGGACTCCCGGGCCTTTCGCTTCCTGCTGTCGCCATGTGTCGTAGCCATAGACGACGAAACCGGCACTTTCTCACACGTCAGAGGGGAATTGCTCCTCTCCGCCGCCATAGAAGCACTAGATTCTAGTGCCGCCGCCGGCACCGCATGCACAGTTACGTTGGACCCCACGACCGTCGACTCCCTCGAGGCCACGTATCTGCTTGGCGTCGCCCCTGGCGGTGGAGGACGGAGCACAACAAGACTCCTGTCCACCACAGCCGGGCTGTCTTCGCCGGCGTTCCCCCCGTTCTCCGGCGAGTTGTGTAGCCAGGACGCCATCTCGTCCTCCCCCATGAAGAGCTCCCCGCCCGCCGTCTCTGCCTTGGCGATGCTGCCTCGGCGGCCGCGTTCTGGGGGTTCACCCGATCTGTCCGGCGGCAGGAATCGCCTTACGACGGGACCCTTCTGCCATAGAATCTCTGGTATGTCGTCGTCGACCCTGAAAACGCTAAAAACTTCATTTGAAATTGGGACCAAAGTACGGATTTTTTTTTTTTGGAGAGAAATGGAAAAGAAGGATTGAGAAAACTGACGAGTCTCTGAGGATTTTCGGGTTGATGAAGCCGAAGGCCGAGGCTAAGGAATCTTCCTCTTCGATACCAAAATCAGGAACACAATAATTCATCTCTTCTACTGTGAAAGAAGAAGAACAAGAAGAAGAGGGAATAGAGTTTTTTTGTTTACTCAAGAGAAACGAAAAGAATAAGAAGAGGGAACGGAGTTGAGTTGGGTTTCTGTTACATTCCTTTCCTGGAGCAGAAAGACTGGATTTTTGGTTTGCAGGCGTGACTCTTTAACAATCAAAGCAAATTTACACGCACACAAATTATATATATATACGTGTGTGTCTACAGAGACGTCCTTGCCGTGGTTGTTTCTTTCGAACAATCTAAAGGTGGAGGCGAAGAGAACAGTAGAAGACATGCATCAGCAGCAGCAAGTCCCAGAGATGGCGATACAGCTCTAGGCTTCTCCATCTCTATCTCTCCGGTGTAGGTGGCAAAGTGTGATTGGAGATGTTAGTGGCAAGAGAGACAGCAGCAACCGATGAGATCGAACTCATTGGGTATTATCAAGAGGAGGATGAAGATGGTGGTTGATGATTGATGACCAATGATCATTGGTGGTGGGCGATGATTGGGAAACCGTAGAAGATACTGCTCAACAGTGGTAGAGGAAAGCAAAGCCTGTGCCTTCTCTTCCTGTGGGCAGCAGCCATTGGAAAGGAATGTCGGCGACCACCGCACTCCACAGGGATGGTTCTTCCAACTTCTTATCATCTCTCTACACGTATTGGGTTTGTTTAGGAGGATTTCAGCTTTTTGAAACTACGTGTAGAAATTAATTTTTAGTTGGAAGTTATCTTTTCTTTTCTTTTTGAAAATATAAAGAAATTATTGTTCTATAAATTATATATTTTTAAAAAATTAACAGTATTTGGTAAAACTATTAGATGATAGTAGTTTTCGAAGAAAAATTATATTTTCAAAAGTTATTCACAAATTTTATCAAATAGACCCTGACCACTAGGCCACTGAAACAGAGAAAAGTTTTATATGTATATGTATTTTTATGTGAATCAATTTCCTTTGTCAAATAATATTCAGATCACATCATTAGACTCAATAATTATGTGCATTTGTACTTCTTTTTTTGGTAATAGTAAGTAGTATTAGTAATCAACCCCAAGGAAAAGGATCTAAGGGGATCAAGAGTCCAAAATTCACACAACATAATACATAATCAAAGAAAGGAGATAAGGCAATGTTCTTGCCATTAAGTTACAGACCATCCAGTAAGGCTGGTAAATCAAGTTCTTTTTTTTTTTAAGGAAATAAATAAAACTACTGTCCCATGTCAACAGTAGGGACAGTCTCGTGCATATTAGCTTTAGTGCAAGGGTGAGAAGCATCCGTAGTGTAAATGGAGGTTTGATTCGCAGACCATGCGACTTTCATTGAAGATAATGAATTCCTCAAATCCTCCTTTTCAAACCCTGGAGAAAGAGAATCTAACCATTGATTCATTAGTCCAATGACAACTCAAATAATAAGATAAGAAGGCTTCGAAGAGCCACGGAAAATTCTGCTATTTCTTTCTTTCTAGGTTAACAAGAGGATAACTTGAAGCAAGATATACCAGCCACGGTAACTTAAATAAAATCTAAGAGCAGGTTTATACTGAAACAAGTAATACAAACTATAAAAGCCAGGGTATAAGTGAGAAGATATGAAAAATTACCATATCTGGGAAACATAATCGCAGAACATGAACAAATGATTATTAGATTCAATATGTAAGTTGCAAAAAATACAATTTAAAGATCCAGTCCAACCTCTTTTGGCCAACTTCTCTTTAGTGAGATTCTTATTATGAAGTACAAGCCAAGAGAATAGTTTAACCTTAAGCGGAGCCCAGGTCTGCCATATTTGCTCATTGAAAGTGAATCTTAATCCACCATCATTTAATTTATTGTAACAGGACTTAACCGTATAATTAAAAGTGGAGGTAGGCATCCAGGATATTACGTCCTTCTCCTCCCCCAGGGGTGTAGAATAGATGATGTGAACCAGCATATCAAGTTGTGATTGCAAAGTATAACACTGACTTAGTTGAACTTTAGAGAGATCAAT
>JAMKQA010250857.1:0-12504 GCA_024699735.1 Posidonia australis
CCCCCCCCCCCCCCCCCCCCCCCCCCCCCCCCCCCCCCCCCCCCCCCCCCCCCCCCCCCCCCCCCCCCCCCCCCCCCCCCCCCCCCAATTTATAGGAGTGCAATGGCTAGGTAGTTTGTTATGGGTGGTTAAGGTGAAGTGAGAAGTGGTTAGGATTGTTATGGTGGAGTGGGAAGTGGTTAGGGTTGTTATAGGTTGTTAGAAGTGATTATAGGTGGTTAGGTTTTTATGGTAGAGTGGGAAGTGGTTAGGGGTTTGTTATAGGTTGTTAGAAGTTGTTATAGGTGGTTAGAGGTTGTTATATTGGACTGGGAAGTGGTTAGGATTGTTAGAGGTTGTTAGAGGTTGTTATAGGTTGTTAGGGTTTTGGATTAGGGTTTAACGTTAGATCTAGGGCTTAAATTAGGGTTTTGGATTAGGGTTTAGGTTAGGCTTAGGGTTTTGGACTAGGGTTTGCTAAGTCTTAGGTTTTAGACTAGGGTTTGCTAAGCCTATGGTTTCAGACTATGGTTTAGGCTAGGTTTAGGATTTTGGACTTGGGTTTAGGTTTAGGGTCCAGATGCAAGCATATGGGGTGTCTACACATAATCCTTGTGACCAAGCCGGTGGAACCCTTACGCGACTCTCCTACTACTGGGTGTGTGGAAACACACGAGGACACCCGATACGGTCACGACGAAGATGATGAATCAAGAGGAAGAGACTAGACCCGGAAACACCAAGGGAAGATAAAAAGGATAAGGAAAGGAGTCGCAAACACCAGAAAAACTCCTCTGGTCTGACTGATGTGAGTGCTGCCACCTGGGTTCCTTCCTAAGCCTAGCTCAGGATCTTTTTCTTTTGGACCCCACTGCTCAAGTGGGGCCAGGTCTGATAGTACCACCTAGACCAACCTCCCGGTTGATAGGAGATAAACTCCTCTGGTCTAGCGCTCAAAGACTTGTTCTCTTCGAGGGTCAGGATTGCAAATTGACCCGGTGCAACTACTTGTTCCTCTGTTTCCTTGATCATTACCGCCTTCCCTTCCTTGTGCCTCAGTTCATCCTGTGCATCTTCGGCCAGTACCGATAACTACTCCTGAAATAGAATCTCCAGATCACTGAGCATGTTATCCACCTGAGCTACCACGGCATCTCCATCATCTTCATCGGAAGCGAAATCCACATAATATGCGTTGGTAGTCCTCTGCACCTCAGGTTCTGATTCTAGCTGCCCTAGCTGTAATCCCCTCAAAACTGGTTGTTGTTCTGAAGTTGTTACTGCTGATTCTATCCTTGCTGCATCCCAAACTACAACCAGATTAGTAGACAAACCTTCTGCTAACTCTAGAGGCGGCAATGTTAGCATGGCTCTCCTCAGGGACTCGGATGATGTTGAATTCCTTCCGTAGTCCCTAATTTCCCCTTCCGAGTAGCAGTCCTCTATGCATACCCATTTTGGCTCATTGACTGGGTTATTTGGCTCGGGCTCTGCAAGCATCAAACTTCGATTGGGATCCAGCAATCCCGCACAGACAAAATTGTTTAAATCTCGTGGAATAATGAGCTTTTGAAATTTACGATGCTTTGCGCATCTGTCCTGCGCCTTGCGCTCATATCCCAGTCCTTCAAACTTGCATCTTCTCTCCGCAGCAATTGGTTCTGCGATTCCTTGGCCATTCCGCCCGAGAGGTGCTCCTTTCTCGTACCCCCATCTCTGACACAGATTCTCGACCATCGAAAAGGGGTTGCCAAAAGCGGCCAAATGACTAGCATGCTCAAGAATCGGAATAAAATTGACCAGTTCAAAATGGTCGACACGGTAGAGCATATTAGAGGGTTTGGAGTCAAAATGGACAGTATGGAGCGACACAAAAGAGACTGCAGAATTAGAAGGCTCAATAAAGGATTGATTCAACTGATAAGAGAATGGATCTGAGACATCATGGATGAGGAAAGAAGGATCAAAAGATTCAACCTCATCCGAAGAAAGGACTTGGACTCTCGAGGTTCCCAGCGCATGCTCAGGCAAAGGCTGGTTGACTATAATACTAGGTGTGGATGCAGATGAGTGAGGTGTTCGTGCAACGGGCCTTGGCTCTGCCTCCTCTGTGTTAATGGTGATAGCCATGCGGTCAATCAAGTTATGAATAGCATTCCGAAGTGTATAGCAATTATTCATAGAGTGCCCCACGACTCTATGGTAACTGCAAAATAAATCCGCCTTAAACCATGGTGGAATCGAGTTTGGTGGTGGGTGGATTTCTGGAAGCTTCAGTAATGATGCTACCTTAGGAAATGTGACGCTCAATGGCTCAACCAGAGGAGTGTAGTCCCTCTCAGGTCGTGGGAATCGCCTAAGTCCCAGGTAATGCCCTTGCTTTGCCGATGCTGGTTGGTAGACCGGCTCGACGATGGTAGTGATTTGTGAAGTGCGTGGTGCTCTAGATGTAGGAGAATAAATGACCTAATTTGGAGCTAGCAGGCTCACCATATTGGCTGGCATAGCAGGAGCTCCTACGTATGCCACAGCGTTCCTAGTAGACTCCTTCCAGCTGAACCCAGTGTTAGATCCATTGTTGCCATTGTTATTGTTACTGGTTCCGCTAGTAGCATAGTCTGCTTGGTGAATGCTGCTAGCATAGGGAAGCTTCCACTACTGAGTGAGCTCTCAACGCTGGTGCCAGCTTTAATCAGGGCAGTGAAAGTGGAAATGGGCTGAATGTTCAGCAGGGCCCTAGTGGCTGGCTACTCTCCTCGAATAATTATTTCGATAGACTCCTCGTCAAAGGGTCTATCACGCACTTGTGAAGCGAGGGCTCGCCAACTCCCGACGTACTCCTCGAATGGCTCGTAGGGCTTCTGCTTGGTGGCGACTAGGTCCTCGTGCTTTGGGACCATGTCGAGATTAAAAGAGTACTGTTCCAGGAAAGCTTGGCTCAGATCATTCCAGGTCTTGATGGTGGTCATATCCAGCGATGTGAACAACTTCAGAGCTGGACCGGTAAGACTTTTCTGGAAAAGGCGAATAAGAAGTCGTTCGTCAGCCTGGAGCTAAGCGAGACCGCCATAGTACGCCCTAACATGCGAAATCGGGCAGCCTTTCCCGTTGTACTTTTTGAAGTCTGGGATATGGAAATTCGGGGGGAGTATCGCCTCTGGGAAGTAGTAGAGGTCCTAGAAAGAGAAAGGCTTGCGGTCCCCACCCTACACTTGTCGGAGAGCCTTCTCTAGGTCATTCATCCTGGCGCAAAGTGTATTAGGCGTCACTGCTGACATTGAATGTGCAGCTAGGGCGGGTCCCACGTACGTTGTATCCATAGCACCCGTGTGCTCCTCTAAATCTATCATCTCGCTACCTGGTGCTATGGCGTGATGACCAGCGTACCTGTGTGTGTGTGCCAGTGGTGGAGTGTATTCTGATGCCTGAACCAGGTGAACGGGTAGAGAAATGTTGTGTGGTGCTGTGCGTGTTGTTGTGTGGGGGAGTAGTAGCTGCTAAACCGGTATGGTTGAGTTTGTAGGCCGATGTACTCCTACCAGCCCAAGAGGCTAACCACCATTCGAAGGAGGAATATGTTGTGCATGCTGTGGATATGATGTTATAGGCAGAGTGCCTATGCCTGTTGTCAGGATAGCGGGAAGCTGTGGTGACAGCTGCAGTGGTAGAGTGACTGGTGCTGCATGATGTGCTTGAGCAGGCAGAATAGGATCCTCAAGAACAGGACAGACAAGCACAGTCAAAGTGGGAACCAAAGAGAAAGCCATGCTTTGCAATCTTTGTGCAAGGGCCAGAAGCTGCTGTGATTGTACAGTGGCAAAACCATTGGCAGCAGTACCGAGGGCTGGAAGATCAAGCAGCAGGGATGCTACAGGCTGGAGGTTCAAAAATGTTACGGGCTGAATTCCTATTGAAGAGACAATCGTAGCCAACTGGTTATCAAATGAATGAGGGTCAACAGAAGGACTGGGCACCGTCAGATCAGATGCCCTGGAAGTTGTCATGGTAATCGCCTCCGTTGCAGGCTCCAGACCAATAAAGGTCTGCCAGTGTCCTGAAACCGGAGGGCGAGGAACTCCAGGTGCCTCAAAGAAGCCACCATGGAGCGATGAAGGAATGAGTGATGAAATGGCAAAAGAGTGAGGAGGGATAGAAATAGGAATCCCCTCTAGAGCAGCTGCTGCAGAGGTCTCAGAAGCTCGCAGGGCCATGATGGACCACGAACGGGTGAGAATAGGGCTGTGATTGGAAGTGAAGGGACGATGCCTACAAGGAGTTATCGTCGAAAGTGACAAATAGCTTGAGGAAAGATAGTCGAGAATAACACCTCGAGTCTGAGGTCACAGAAAGGAACTCCCAGGCTCAGACATAGGAATTCACACACAGAACTCTATTCCTGGCAAAAGGAAAAGAAGCTATAGTGTTAGTGGAGAAGAGAGAAAGAGTGAAAAAGTGAAGACAAGCCAGCACAAGAAAATAAGTTAGCTATGCAATTGTTTGTTAGGGTGGCATGAATGGCACACATGCACATGAATGCTACTAACATGCTCTCTCTCACCATGCCTGTCCCACATGGAGTGAATCATATGGGATGCACTCATGGGTTTGGGTTTTTCGACTCTGGTCAGAAAGTAAGGTCCCCTTTCTAAATCCTGGCGAAAGCATAGGTAGTGAACGGGTGGTGCGTTGGTGGCCTCGTCTCCTACAGTAGCAAGGAGTTGTACCCTTTACTAGCACTGACACGACCCCAGACAAGAGGGGACAAACTAACAACACGCTCTACGCCAAAGCTATAGAATGGACTGCTAGGATCGTCCTTCGCAAACTGTGGGTAGACCGAGAGGAGAAAATGCATGCCCTATATGATCAAACATGCAATATGCTTTGGTGTCTTTTACTTGCATTTTATTAAACCAGAGGGAATTATGAGCATTTGTCTCTAGTTATGCCTTATTAATTGTTCATCTGAGCTTGTGTGTTTTAACCAGAGGGAAATATGAGCATTTGTCTCTAGTTATGCCTTATTTATTGTTCATCTAAATTTGTGTGTTTTATTTTAACCAGATAGGGAGGCAAACATGTCTTTACTCTCCTAATCATGGAAAATTTAAAAAGAAGGCGAAAAACACACAAGCATGGCATTCAAACAAGTCAGACAAAAAGCATGATCATGGCATGTGCTGGTGTAGTGCTCAAGTAGGTGAATAAAAGCAAGTATCGACAAACAAAGCATGAATTAGGTCATGTGCATGTGCAGTGGCATAGCAACAGTGTAAAGAAAGCAAAAAAGGCATGATCAGCCAAATATGTACAAGCAAATAAGAATAACCAAGCAAGCATAATGCAAACAGACCATAGAGAAATAGGGAAACCAGAACGAAAGCTAGAATCTGGTTATCCCCAGTGGAGTCGCCAGTTCCTGTGACCATGCTAGTGGAACCCTTGCGCGGCTCTCCTACTACCAGGTGCGTGGAAACACACGAGGAGACCCGATACAGTCACGGCGAAGATGATGAATCCAGAGGAAGAGACTAGACCCAGAAACACCATGGGAAGATAAAAAGGATAAGGAATGGAGTCGCCACCTAGTCTTTTAATGGAAAGACGAGGAAAACCAAAAACACCAGAAAAACTAGGAAACAAACAAGATGCAGAATGTATGTGCGTTCTCCATGCCTAATGGACAATGCACAACTGAATGCAGGCTAGAGAAAGGGTAAGGATTCTGGTTACGCATGGGGAAGGGGTTAGGCACCCCCATATGCCCGAGAAAACTCGATCTTTCAAGGTTTCCTACTGTCAATGGTCTAATGAATGTATGCTTGCTTATTTTATATGCTCATGCATGAAGATGATTGAAAACATGCCAAATCAAAGTAAAGAAGTGAAATAAAGGGAAAAAGTTAATCTGAGGGACAAATGTAGGCATTGAGAACGCCGCTTTACTATACACCCTTGGGCGATGAGGAAAATCGTGAAAATCGAGAAATTCTCGGACAGCGTCTCGCAAATCAGCGAAAATTAGGATAAATCTGAGAAACTCAAAAGGGGAAAATAATCCTCATTTCGGGACAATGTTGACTTTGACAAGCCTTTTAATGTATGCCCTCAGGCGATGGAAAACCAAAACGAATCTAAAGGCGAATATCGGGGAAAAATCAAAGAAATGGCGAAAAAATAAAGCTAGATACTAGCTAGGAAAAGCGTGCACAAAGCTAAGTAGAAAAGACAAGAAAACTTGTCTGGAAAGATGTGAAAGATATGCAAAATGCAAGTGTGAATGCAAATATGAAAACTCTAGGGGATTTTGTGCAAAAAGCCAAAATTCCGAGGAAAACAGAAGTTCTGAAGCCCAAGTCATCAAAAATACATAGGAAAACACATTCTATGCAATTATGAAGAAATCTAGGGCCAAATGTGCATTCCTAGTCAAAATGAAGTTTCCTAGGCGTCAGAATGCAATTTTACCACCTAAACATGCATTTAAAATAATTCTATAGAAAATCAGGATAAAAATGCAAGAAAAATGATTAAGAAACGTTTCAGAAAGCTTCAGGGGCAAAACAATCATTTTACCACAGAAAACAGGCATTCAGAGTAAATCAGTGAAGTGTAGGAGCTAAACTGCAAATTGCCCAGTAGAATAAAGCATCCATAAGAATTTCAGTAAAGTCTAAGGGTTAAAATGCAATTTACCTAGAGAAAACTTGCTTCAGAAAAGTTTTCAAATAAGTTCAGGGGTTTAAATGCAAATAAACCAAAGAAATGTGCATTCTGGAAAGTGTCAATAATGTCCAGGGGTCTAAATGCAATTTAACCACTAAAACATGCATTCTGGAACATTTTAAAGAATACAAGGGCTTCTATGCAATTTCCATAGAAAAAATGAACTTTCAGAAAGATTCCAAGGAAACCTAGGGTGTTTCATGCAATTTTCTTGAAACAAAATACATTTAAAAAACTCTAGAGGGCTTTTATTAAAGTTTTAAATTCAGAAAACATTATTTTAAATGTTCAGGGTGAAACATGTATTATTTTCAGTGAAAACTTTATTCAAACGATTTATGAAAAAATGATGAAGGACCTTCATGTAAGAAAAGGACCTATTTGTAATGACGAATGGATCTGATTGAAAGAAAAACAATGTGCTTGCATTTTATTCAATTAAAAAGTTTTAAATTGTTTTTTAAATGAAAAAAAGAAACGACGGTCGCCGACGACGGAGCCCGCCGTCGTCGACCGCCGGAGGAGACAAACAAGGCCTTCCCATGGTCTGATCTTAGATTAGACTTCACGGGAGGCAAGAAGAAGGTGAAAGGAGATAATCCATTGGAGTGGATCGAGCAGCTAACGGTGGGAGCAGGCCTCCCACCTACCTCGTCGTCGAGGTGCTCCGGCGACGACATCGGAGAAGAAGGAGGTTTGTTGGGGCTACGGCGCAGCAATCTAGGGCTTCTGGAGGCTTCGGGGTGTTGAGTCGAGTGCTCCCTATCGATCCTCAGCGAAATAGGCTGCTCGAGCGAGTTCTCCGATCAATCATGATGGCACTCCGGCGACGACGGTTGCAGAGGCGGTCCAGGGCTCAATTCACGCTATTGGTGGCTCCAGGAGCTCGAGGGGATGCTGTGGGACGTTTCTGGACGTCTGGGGCAGCGTGAGGGGCTGGAGGCTAGCGCGGTTCCTCTGGATCCTATCGTCTTCTCCAGCTACGACATCTCTGGGCGTATTCTCCGGTGATCTCGTGCGGAGCTGTTTGGAGGAGATGGAGCGGCAATCCAAGGAGTGGAGAAGCTCGAGGATGACCAGAGGAGGAGGAGAGGAAGCTCGGGGGCCAAGGCCATGCCCTGGATCGTTCCCCCCACCTACATCATCGAAAAACGGCAATGGCGAGCTCCAGGTAGCAATTCAGACCTCTGAATTGCTCGAAAATAATCCAGAAAGAGAGAGGGGACTCTAGGAAGCTATATTCGAAACTAAAAGGGGTTTGAGGAGAGCGTACCTGGCCTGACGACGCGAGGCTCCTTCTCAGCTCGCCGGAGTGTCTGAATTCTCCTCCTCTTCTTCCCATGCGTCTCCCTTTGTCTCTGGAATTCACTGGCACTCTGAGTTCTCTCTCTCTTTCGTGAAAAGTCTCCCCAAAAACTCTACCTCTACCCTCCCTTATATAGGTGAGGAAACCCAACAACCCACTTCTAACAGACGGCCAACTCCGTAACAGAAGCACCTAACAACCCTCTAACCTCCCCAACCAGACTCGTAACAGCATAACCAACTAACAAACACTGTGTCCTGCTACACCCTGCTGTCCCCTTGGTCACCGACAAGGATTGACGGCGATCCAGGCTTCGCCAGTGGCTGATCCAATGGTTGGAGATGCCATGGTGGCTACTGGTCTAATGGGCTGAAGAAGATGGGCTGCTGATCTAGTGGGGCTCGAGTTGGCTAGATGAGTTCAGTGAATTCAATGGCTGAACAGGCTGAATTGTGAGAGGTTAGAGAAGAAGAAATGGGTTCAATGGCCAAGTGAGGTGAGATGAGAGGGTTGGGTTGGAAATTCCTTGAAAATGAAGGAGAAAGTAAAGAACATGTAGAAGGAGGAATAAGGTGTAAAATTGTTGTAGGCCTTAATGGACTTTGGGGCCAAAGTGGGCTCAATTGGACTTAATGGGCCTATATGGGCCCTGTGGGCCTCCATGGGCCCAAATGGGCTTTAATGGGCCCAAATGAATTAAATGGGCCCAAATAGGTTAAATAGGCCTAAATAGGTTTTGTGGGCCCAAGTGGGCTCAAATAGGGCTCAATGGGCCTATGTGGGCCTTCATGGGCCCAAATGGGCTTCCATGAACTAAATGGGCCTTATTAGGTTTAGAGCTCAGCCACCATGTCTCCATCCTGCAAAATTGGGAAATTGGAGTGTCTACACTCCTACCTATGGCACAGGTTCTCAACCATCAAGAAAGGGTCGCTACAAACAGGTTGGTAGCTTCCTTGCTCAAAGTTGGGGATAAAGTTAACTAGCTCAAACCGATTAACACAATATAGAACATTAAAGGGCTTTGAGTCAAATTGGATAGTTTACAAGGAGATAGATGATACAACGTTGACCCTCACTTTATCGAAATTCTCGACTATAATGGTAACGATGCTATCGTCCTAGCCGAACTTGATCATACAATGGAGGGTCGAAGGGATAACTTGATGCTTGTGTAGCCAAGGATGCCCAAGCAAAAGATTGAAAGAAGGCTTGAGATCCAAAATGTAGAACTCTACATTAAACTTAGTCGGCCCAATGATGAGGGGGATGACTAGGAGACCCAACGCGTCATGGTGTGTGTTATCAAATGACGTCATTCCCGTTACTGTTGGCATGACATCCTCAGCTTTGAATCCAAGCTTGCTTACTGTACGCAAGGGGCAGACATTCAAACCCACACCATTGTCTACCAGTGTTAGGGGAATCTGTAAGTTTGATACTGCATAGTTATTAACAATGACTGGTTGCGGTTGGTCCCTGTCAAAGGCAACACTTGTGTGGAGAATGAAATGATCTGGGGTGTGGTGATCATTCCCACCATGGTTTTTGTGACCATGCTGACAGGGGACCCTTGGTGCATGGAAGGGATGCACGAGGACCGATTGGACCACAATGAGGGAGAGTGGCTTATCTGAGGGATGATGTTCCACTCAAAGAGAACAAAACATTGCAAAAATGGATAAGGAAAAGAGGAGTTGCCATCTAGTTTATTCAAATCGGAAGACAAGGAAAATTGAAGAAAACAAGCGATCAAACAAATTGAACTAAAACAAAGAAACAAATGAATTTGTGCCAGTGGATGCGACATATGGGCTGATATGAGTCAAAGAAAAGGTAAGGACACCTGTTACACATGAGGAAGGTGTTAAGCACCCTCATGCACCTGATGAATTGATCTTTCTCAGCCTTCTTATTCACATGGGAGGCTAACTAGGCATTCACTTGCCATTCATGTTTGCCAATCTAAGCATGATGATGCAATGACAGAATGCATGCAAAGGAAACAACAAAAAGCAAAATGGGCATAATAATTAGAGCAAGTAGAGAGTACTAAGTTAAGAGACATGA
Organism: Posidonia australis; assembly: GCA_024699735.1. Taxonomy (NCBI): domain Eukaryota; kingdom Viridiplantae; phylum Streptophyta; class Magnoliopsida; order Alismatales; family Posidoniaceae; genus Posidonia; species Posidonia australis. The sequence continues at coordinate 10,082 of JAMKQA010250857.1, forward strand.
TTAACGAATCATAGTATGTCAAGTGACAAGCAAGGGACTCAGCCTGAATGGCCCAAAATCCATGGAAAATCCATGCAACCTGGCCATGCAAGCCTACTGCATGATGAGAGTAGGCACTAGATAACAAACTTTTCATCATTTCAAAAGTGAACATACAAACCCAATCCTCTAATCCAAACACATGAGCACCTAAAACAAGAAGTAGGGAATCCAGAAACATAAATCAATGCTCAAAATCAAGCATAGAAAGTGAAATAAAAAAAAGGCTCAGTCTGCTTATGCACTAGACTAGGCCATCTATGCATTCAGCCCGCGATATTGACCTGTGGTCCAGAAATTGCAGTAGACAGTAGACCTTCATCGTCTTCCCCAAGAAACTATGCTATAGCAAATATAGTGCAAACATGTAGAGCTCAAGAGTACTCATCTAGGAATATACAATAATAAACAAATCACAACAAAATCATGTGGATCAACCCGACGGCCCTAGTATTGCGTTCGCTGGACCGAACGACTTCCCCTAGCCATGGATAAGGCTGGAAGCTATCGTTGGCCCTCTAAGGTGATACAGCAGTCAAAAGCAAAGTAATTGGATGATCCAGGAGGCAGCGAAACAAATGGAAAACATGTATGCATTCCCTCCCATCCACATGGAATCTGCCAACCATATGCTCCACCATCCAGTCGTCGATGACTGTTAGAGGCTCAGATGGAGCAGTGGGAAGCTTGTGTTGGTGAAGGGAAAGGAGAAGGTAGCCTCGGGACCGACCAGCCCATGTGTTCAATGGCCATCAGCCTCATGTGGGTCATCATTCGTCCGTTGGCGAAGAAGGAAGCACATGACGAAAGTGGAAGCACAAAATCTCAATGTAAAAACAGTACTATATCATCACTATGCTAGGTAGAGAATAGACGGAGGGCGGCAAGGCTGTGGTTGGGGCCACTCGGGAAGGAAGGTGGATGTTTGGGGAGGCTTGGATGTGGATATGGAGGCAGCGTGATGGTCGGGGTTGGATTGGGGAGATGGTGGAAGAGGCTAGTTGGAGGTGGAAAACTAGGTCTGAGCTAGACTTTCAACGAGTGGACAATGGCCTACGAGGGTTGTGGATGGGAAGCAAAAGCTTGGAGAGCAAGATGGATTTACAAGGGACGTAAGGGAGCAAGAAATAGCTGAGAGTTCTCGTCGTAGGAGATGAGAGATGGTTAAATAGGGGGCCATTTGAATCTGATCCACAAATTTCCATCAACTCTCATTCTTCGACTAAGGTTTGATCAAGGGGATTGGACAGGAAATAGAATCAGCATGGGGGGCTCATGGTTCGAATAGGGAGTGGAACACACGTAGATCCATGTCAACCAATGAGAGACGGGAATCCAGTGTGCCAATGGTGAAAGGACAAGTCTAACCCTTGCTTGTCAGCATTGACCCAGGGCACTCGCATACCTGACCTACACAACTTGGCCATGATATCGGGCCACAGTGGTCCTAAGATAGATCACTTGCAAGGAATGTAGGCCTAGTCCACCATGTATATAGGTCATGAATGGGCTTGAAAGGTTTGCTTTGGTAGGGTTTTGGTTAGGTTTCGTGTCATGGTTAGGATTTTGGATGGAATTGGGCTTGAAAAGGATTTTGGGTGAAGGAAGTGGTTGCATCGACTGACCATTTGGAACAGGTTTTGCAAGAAAAGCTGGCTGGTAGCCGACTATGAAAATGATGGTGTCTACAAATTCTTATCCTTGAGCGAGGTCAACGGAAGTGAGACCGATGCTCAAGGTTGAGAAAGGCATCCCGTTTGAGTCTGATGCTGTAGGCATTAAGCCGCTTATTCAGTGGATGCTGTTAGAAATATTACATTAATTTTGATGATTATTCACTTGTGCTTATTTTCATAAATATTATTCGTGAAAAAGATTTAGAGTGTCTTAGCATGAATTCAAAAATATATACCGGCATCAAGAGCGATAGACTATTCCAGCAAATATCAAAGTATTAATCAGAATTCCAGCAAAAATTCAAGCCAAATCAAAAACGGCATACCGTGGATCAAACGGCATACCGTTCCAGGAAATTTTGGAAGATACAGCGGCACTCCGAAACAGAAGAGAAAAAGGAAAGAAGGCAAATCAAAAACGGCATACCGTCCAGAAATCGGCATACCGTTTTTCTCGTGTGTTGCAGATTAAAGAGCTTTTCCGGCATACCGTGGCAAAAACGGTATACCGTTCATATAGCTGTTTGTGACCGTTTTATAGACGTTAGACACAAACCTGGGTCATCCTATGGCTATAAATAGGACCCCGTAGTTGCATTGGAAAAGCACCGATTGAGTAACATTGAGCTACCACTGAGAAAGAGTTGTAATCTTGAGTTGTGCTTTCATTTCCATTGCCTTTGCGAGATTCTGCTTGTAATTTCTGTT
>JAMKQA010250858.1:0-11354 GCA_024699735.1 Posidonia australis
GTTGGTCAGCTTCTATACTGGTCACCTTCTGCTGTTAGTGTTGGTTATCATTTTTCTCCAAGTCTTTCTAGTACTTTGTACTTGGTCACTGTAAAAAATGACACCATGGATATGCAGAAAACTTGAACAAAAAAAATAAACATAGAATGAATGAACAAAAATTAACATTTAATGCACTTCCAATTCCAAGTTCTAATTTTATGCAAAAACCAACTTCCAGAAGAATGTTAAATAAAATTTGTCTTACATACCTTCTCCCTACGAGGAAGATATGAGCAAGGCCTTCTTGCATAAGGACAACAGCTAGATCAGCACTTGCAGCTGGATCTAAAAATAGTTTCACAGCAAACATTAAGCTGACGAACATATAAAACAAAAAGGAGGAACTAATAAAAGAAAAGGCCATGATGTGAACGCGGAGTTCGAGCACCCGGACGACGGCCTCCTCCTCATCGAAGACGGGGGTAGCGACGGCGGCTATGGTGGACTGATGAGGAGACTCCGCGACTTGCTAGGGCTGGGGTGGAGGGTGGGGAAGAAGGTCGCCATCGTCGGGGCAGCGATCACGTCCGCACCTATTCTCCTCGCTCCGCTGGCAGAAGAGGGCGGAAGAGATCGACGATCGGCGGGGAAGAGGGGCTAGGGCTTTTTTCGTGGAAGAGTGGTGGAACTACGGACGGGGAAGATCGGGTTTTTTTTGTTACCGACTTATAAAAATAAATACGGCATATATAAAAATAAATAATTAAATTTATATATTATAATATTAATACTGATATCCGTATCCGTTGAAATTTCAAACTACATATCCGTATCCGTATCCGTATCTGTATCCGTTCAAATTGAAAAAACCATATCCGTATCCGTATCCGCCCAGAAACGGATATGGATACGGATTTTTTACGGATATACCATATCCGTTTGCACCCCTACTCGCACGTTATTTAGAATTCTAAAAGTTTTAATACTAAATTCTAACTAAAATGTTTATTTTTGTACGATAGTCATACGGTTTAGTTTTAATGAACACGACAGTAACGACGAAATCGGGAGACAAACATGAGAAAAAAAATGCTATTTTACACACCCTGGGGTGGTTTCCGCCTTTCTGCCTCTTTAAGTCCTTTATATGCTATCCAAAATATTGGGCACTGTTGAATCTATTTTTATTATATATTTTTTATGGACATTGGCCCTCGTCCTTTTTATTTTCATATTTCTTTCAGTACACATCTATAATCTATAATGTTGTTCACTATTTGCATCTCAATTTTATTTTTATTAGATAATATTATTATTTCCATTGTTGACTACTTAATATTTGTTACATAGTATTAAAATTTAATCTTATTTATTTTACCTTTTCCCATTGTAACATCTTATTACAACTTTATTGTATTATAATATTTATTTCATAACATAGAATACATGTCCGCATTACATGTTATAACTACTCTCATTGAGTATTGTTATTATTCCGAAGAAGATTGTTCAATTGTTGCATCCTACTTTTATTTCTATTGTATATTACTATTATTTATATTACATGCTACATTAATATTCATTATATGGTGTTAAAAATTAATCTTACTCACTTTACCTTTATCCAATGTAGTTTATTATATTATAATATTTGTTTCATAATATAAAATACACGTCCACGTTATATGACATAACTACTCTCATTGCATCTTAAATATTATATAAACCCTTGACTTTTTTATTTATTACAAATCAATCTCTCACTTTAAAAAAATTAATACCAAATCCTATTTTCAATTTATTATAAAAACATCCCTTGAGTTAGATTTCATTAGTTTTCTACAACGTTAGTTATTGACATAAATATCCTTAAATTTTTTAATAACCCCCTATGTTTTTAAATAACCCATCCACCATCATCACCTCCTCTACTATCATCACCACCATCGTCACCTCCTTCACCACCACCATCGCCATCGCCACTACTACCATTGCCACCTCCTCCTCTGCCATCGCTACTACTATTGTTGTGTAGATGGATGCATTGAAGGTGGAGGCGAAGGAGAAAGGTAGGGTTTAAGTTTGTTTATAAAAAAGAGGGCACATAGGTCATTTCGTGATCTCAAGTTTGTAGTTAACCATGGCTACAACCTTAAACCACCATTCAATTACCAGTCAACTAACGACAAGGGTGTTTTTATGATAAAGTAAAAATAAAAGGGTTTGATATTGATTTTTTAAAAGTGAAAGATTGATTTGTAATAAGCTTAAGAAATCAAGGGTTTAATAAAAGAGCTATTATCATATAGCTGCCACCTTAAACTATATCTAATTTTCACTTTATTGCCTTCAACTTTAAAAGGGGTCAATTTAGTACTCTCAACTTCAACTGTTTTATAGTTTAATATTTCTATTATTTTTTTATAATTTAACAATAATTTAGGACAAAAACACCCTTCTACCAATCTCGACTTCCTAATGCTAAACCTCTTCCCTCTCGAGGGGTTGCTAAGGCGATCTCAGCACCGCTCCACTCATTGCCGCCTTCATTTTTCCATGCCTCCTTTCCCAAGATCTTTTGCGATGAGACCCTCACCTCATAATCCCTCGTCTACCTCTCTACCGCCTCCTATTCCCTTTCCCTCTCCCTTTCTTCCTTCTCCAACCTCATAGTCTCTCCTCTTTGCCTCCTTCGCCTTCAACTTCTTTCTCCTCCTGTGATCCTCATAATCATTCGACCTTGCATATTCGTACTCTTTGACGATAATAGACAGTACATTGACTAGCGTCGACTAAAAAGACAGGCTCTTTACACCGTCATCTATCACAATGGTAGACTAAACAAACGAGGAAGTTGTAATCTTAGACTGCAGCTACTACGGTTGGGAATGTGATTTGCCACGAGATTGTTGGAAGCCAATGACGGAAGGAGAAGGCGAAGACAAGGATGAAGGCACCATCTTATAACATTACATGCTAAAGTTATCTTTGTGCATCTTTCTACAAACTTTTTTTAACACATATTTTATTTTGTAAAACTCACTAACACATAATTCTATCAATCTCCACACTAGTTTGCCACACTAACAATTTAACATTTTCACAAAAAAGTAGACATGGGCCCACTATTCTATTGCCAAATGGTACAGTCTCATTGAAATATTTGTTTTGAATGTTCAAATTTACATCCTTCTCCTGGCCTCCATGTAACAATAGATAGTCTATGTATAATTAATAGTAGTCGATGTCATTCATGAAAAAAAATACTAAAAGTTGACTTAATTTACTTGTTCACAATAAATGATGAACTTCATTGTAGAGGCCCAAGTAAATGTATGATAACTCAAGCAAGTCTATATTTTTTATTATGGCACTTATCAAACCATATTCACTTCTACATAAGATAGGAAAATTCAATTTTAAATAAAGTAATAATACATATGAGTGTGTCTATCATATCCACATGCTTATTAATGAATATCGAAAACTTTTAATTTTGATCGGATTTATTCAAACAAATAAATGGTGAGATTTGTAAATACAAATAAAAAATTATAACTACTAAAATGTAATTACATTTTTGTGAGGCAACATTACGAAGACCTTAGAATTTTCCAATATATATTTATCTTACAAATATTAAGGCCTATCGAGGAGGTTAACTACTTCAACTTAATGATAATTTACATAGTATCTTTCGTGAGCGTCTTCTTTGTCTTCTTTATGAACTCTATCTTGTTTTGACTTCTACTTACCTCATGGGAGTAGTAAAATGCTTTGATAATTCAAAGATTCTGATTTCAATAGGAAAGGTTGTAAGCAATGGTGCAGAGTGTTTGGAAAATTATAGGTCTTTTGTTATATGTTTTACTCAATCTTTGTCTTTCTTTTCACCGAGATATGACTAATCTTTTAGGGAAAAAAGGAAGATGAGATATCATTTGTGATTTCTCCATACAATAGTCATCGCTTTACCAAATAAAGGATTTTAGGATCTAACAAGAGTTCACGACAATACGCCTTAATTAACTTCTCCATTATTGGCCAAATTATAGGAGGAGAATGTTGGTATCATGCCATGCTTTAGACCGATTAAAATACATGTTTAGTAGATGAATCTAACCTCAGTCATAATTCACAACTTGGGAGGCAATAAACTGTCAATAGTAGGAATATTCACTTACACATGACATGATTAGTAATGATTCTGATACGAAGACTTTGGTAGGAATCATTTTATAATTAGAATCATTATCAAACAAGAAAATAAAGTTAACTTAATCATAAAAGTTGTCATAGCTTATTTGTACTACTTTAGCAATAATTTGAGTTTTAACTTTCTTTAAATGTTGCCATTTGTCATAATAGTTGTTCTAAAAGAACATCACTTGTATGATATTTCCTAGAAAAAATGCCACATGACTTGCCGTGTGTCTTTTTTTAAAAGGAGTTGACACATAACATGTATATATTTTTTAAACAATCAAAACTTGAGACACGACATAACATTATTAACATATAGTACAATAAATTTCATTTAAATTATATTTTTTCCAACAATAGTTTTTTTAAATCTCTTTTATTTTGAATAGGCAATTGCGATAATTTCATATAATTCAAATTAGTGATCAATATAAAAACCATAAAGAAAAAATCCATTAAAATATGTACTTTTTAATTAATATCATGTCACTTTTATTAGAAGTTATTTTTTTTGTAATTACATTAGTCCTTGCAATTTCAGTAGAAACTACTAGAGTTTTACTTATTAGCTCTCTTTATTTTTTAAAAAGTAACTTGTAACATTAAATAAATATATAAATAACATACATATTTTAATAAATAAATATAATATAAAACTATATCTATATCTATTTATCTATAATTTTTAGTTGTATATGGGCATGTTATATAAATTTCTTCTTTTTAACAAACTCAATTGCAATTTTAATATAATAATTAGCATAGAATTATAATTTAGTAAAATAAATTTCCTAAAAACTTGCCACATGGCAAGTGACGTGGCAATCCATCCTTTCAATGAATAGGTTCTTGTGATGTAAGTTTCAACCATACATGCCTAATAATAAGATTATAAAATCTAAATCATGGAATGTTTTTTCCTATTTTTTAAATTTATATTTTTTTTAAATACATATAAAACTGTATTTGCACTTGACATTAATTATTCATTTATTTGAAATAAACTTTTTAAACAATTATAGAACTAAATGACTAAAAGTTAAGGGTCCTAAAATATTATTTAATATTAACATTATTAGCCCATACATTTTAATAATTTTTAAATATGTTTATTCTAAAAAATATTAAAGAATATAATATAATATGAATTAGGATTTATGTCAAGAAGTCAAATGATTTATTAAGAAGGAGTTAAAAAGTAGTAACATATCAATGAGTTTTATGTTTCTAACAAAGATTTATCCTTAAACAAATTATAGTTCAAAATAAATAAACATATTTATATAGCATTATAATAATTCCAATATTAGTCTTGATTGTTTTTTAATTGTCCATTAGAAAGTAACTATAAACTAATTTATTTAGAAAAACACAAAATTAAATGGAGATAAATTAAACTTTAAATTGAAGAAGTATTTAACTTAATGAACATGAGATGTAGTCATAAATAATATATTATATATAAAATTTTATAACAGAAGATGAAATGATAATGTGCTCTATTAGATATTAATTTAGTGTGACGCACACTATGTTTTCTTGTATGCCTTCAACTCTAATCTTTTTTTAAGGAGTATAGATAATAGACTAAAAACATATTTTACACAATCAAAAATAAATAACTAAATAATAATAGTGATGTAAAAAAAGGAGTAAAAAAATGAATCCAAATAGTATAAGGACAAAGGAAAATATAAATATCTTTTTATGGAATGTCCAATGTTCAATACTTTAGGATATATTTAACTTTATGAATATGAGATATGATAATAAGTAACATATTATATATAAATTTTTATAAAAGAATATGAAAGAATATTTGTGCTATATTATAAATCTTTAAAATAGTGATGTTAAAAAAGAGTGGAAAAATTGCATCTAAATAATATAATAATAAAGAAAAATATAAGTAATTTTCATAGAATGTCAAATGTTCAACATTTTAGACAATATTTAACTTTATTAACACAAAATGTGGTAATAAATAATACATTATATATAAATCTTTATAAAATAAGATGAAAAGACATTGTGCTACATTGGATGTTACATTGATATGCCACATGCTATCTACTAGTATGCCTTGTAATAGATTAAAAACATATTTTATACAAGGACAAAATGGAGTTGTACATGAGTACACAACTAATAAGTTGTGCATGAAGAGTCAACTACGATTAGATTGCTATCTTACGGTTGTAATGTGTGTAAAAAAAAAGACAAAAAAAAACAAACAAACCACTTCGACCATTTATGAATAGTCAAAGGTCCAACAATTCATACACAACCTCATTGGATTGTTTATATAATTAAAAAGTAAAACTAAATAATAATAGCGATTTAAAATAAGAGTGGAAAAAATGAATCTAAATGATACAGTGATAAAGAAAAATAGAGGAGATTTTTTATGGAATATCAAATCTTTAAGACTTCATGTCATTATTTTACATTTATTTTTTTCCTTATAATTTGTATGTGAATACAATTAATTGTATGTCATCTTTTAATTCGATATATAATAAGAAAGTACCACATGTTATGTTACATGTCATACTCTTAATATACTTTGAAGCCAAGTAGCACTTAGTTAAGACCTTAGAATAAAAAACCTAAAGCCAAGTCATACTTCCTTAAAACCTTAAAATACAAAACTATTGCTCTTTAAAGTAGTATAGATATAGATAAAAAAGAACATACATATCATGATTTTTCTTTGCCACATAGCATGTGAGAGAGTCTATATAACTCAATTATTTCAATTGATTCCTCCTCTCTCTAATTTATTTAATTCCTATAAATATATGCAATCAATAAATGAATTTAATATTTATGATCTAATGCTATCCATTATATTGTGTGAAAGATATGCCAATATAAAAAAAAATGACTATATTCTCATTCTTAATTACATTTTACTTACATTAAACTTATATAATTAGGCAATGAATAAAAATTAAAATAATTTCAAACACTTGTAATCATTTTAAGACATCTTTATTATAAAATACTCATGACAATGACTATAAAATTCAAGGAAATGATGAAAATTTAAGTCATATGGAGCATACATTAACTCATTTTTTTCCAATCGATTATTCCTCTCTCAAATTAATTTAATTCCTATAAATGCATGCAACTAATAATTGATTTAACTATTAGCATATCCAATGACATCCATTATATTATACTAAAAAGATGCAATTATAAAAAGAAAAACCTCTCACTAAATGATGCTATTCCTATGCTATTGACATTCTAAATTCGTTAAACTTCTATAATTAGGCAAATTGTTTGAAATTAAAATAATTTCAAATATGTATAATCATTTCATTATAAGGGACATGTTTATTATAAAATGCATGAAAATGATGGAAATAATTGATCGAGAAATTAAAAAATTTCAAAAAACCAAAATTTAGAAGAATCTCAAACGATTGAGCTTCTTCTCCTTCCATAATTAACTAGCATTTTCACATTTAATGTATCAACCACTTATTTCTTCTTGAATGGTTATAATTAAGTCATTAATTTCTAGTGCAAAATGATGTGAATATGTTTAATAAGTTTCATTATTAAAATTATTTTTAATGCACACAATATTTTTCTTTTACCTCTTCAAATTTAGTTTGAAACGTAGCATGACAAGTGAAAGAATGAAAATGGACAATAAATTTCTTCACTAAGTTTATTTTTAATGCTCATAATATTTTTCTCTTATCTCTTTAATTTTGAATAATCAATTGTAATGATCCTATACATGTTATTACATAATATTTTTTAATGAACCATGATCAATATAAAAGTCTTTAAAATTTTATATTTGTAATTAATATCATGCCACTATTATTAGAAGTTATATTTTATGATTGCATTAGTGCTTACAATGATCGATATAAAAATCATATTGAAAAAGACCTATTAATATCGTGTCATTGTAACTAGAAATTATATTTTATAATTTCATTAGTCCTTTCAATATCCATAAAAACTATTAACACAAGACTATTTCTTGCTTTTTTTTAATATTGAAAAATAATTAGTAAAACTAAATAAATTTAGAAATAACATTTATTATATTTTAAAATATAACATAAAAATATATTTATATTTATTATTATTATTATTTTGAAACATGATGGCATCTACCAAGTTCCATATATACATTTACATGTCTCATCAACTTCCTATGAAACATAATTATTATGTTTCCTAATCTCTTGATCTTCCTTTAAAGATGTGCTAAAAAAGGTACATTGGAAATCATTAATAGAGAACAAAGAGTCTGCCATTAATTTTTGTAATTCTATTTTATTCTCAATTCTAATGGAAAGTAGAAGGTATCGTCTCCACCTCTTCACCAAGATTGAAATGTCTCACTCTTTATTTATATATATTCATGATAATTTGAGTAGAATTGTCTTTAAGCAAATACTCATATTATTTCCATTCAATTTATGTCTACTTGGAACATTTATTTGTTCTTTGTGTATTTTTGTGTTAAAGAATCACTTTTATTTAAAAAATGGACATTTAGTTTAACTAATATTTTCTTATAAAAAACATTAGAATATATTTATAAAGAAAATTATAATTCATGCATTGCACATGCTTAGCCTATCAGTACTATAAAATCAATATAAGTCAAAAACTAAGATAAATGAGACTCTGCCATGTAAATTAGTAGAAAGTTGTCGGACGAGTCCATAAAGTGACTAAGAGTCTCGTGCACAACTCGAAAGGTCCCCAACCAAATGTTTCTATTACTCGTGGTGGTGTAGGTGCAGTGACCAAAGAAAATATGAAAAGACAAAACTTGTAAAAGACCAAAAATGAAGACGAGTATGTAACAGGGAAGTCTTATTCTCCTAATGACTGCATTTAGGGGTGGGCACCCAAACCATCTAAACCGATAAACCAAACCGAATCGAACCATTTGTAGTGGTTTGGTTCAGTTTTTAAAATTTAGTGGTTTATGGTTTTAGGGGCGGTTTAACCAAACCGAACCGAACCGAATATCATATATTAATATAGATTATATATGTAAATATATATATTAGTTATTAAATATTTAAAAAATATAAATATATATTAGTAGCCCATTTGACATTTAGGGTTCCCCTTCGTTCCAATCTTCCCCTTCAAAACGACTCGCGACTGTCGCCTCCGTTCTTCTCCTTCTTCCTCTCCAAACAGATTGCGTCGCCGCCACCACCGTTCTTCCTCCTCCACACTGCGTTGCCGCCACCGTTCTTCCCCTTCAAGGCTTCGACTAGGGCTTAGGGCTGTCGGTTGCCCGACTCGGCGACTCGCGACAGCTGCCTCCGTTCTTCCCCTTCTTCCCCTCCAGACAGATTGCGTCGCCGCCACCACCGTTCTTCCCCCTCCACGCTGCGTCGTCGCCACCATTGTTCTTCCTCCTCCACGCTGCGTCGCCGCCACCGTTCTTCCCCTTCAGGGCTTCGACAAGGGCTTAGGGTTGCCGATTGCCCGACTCGGCGACTCACCTTCTTCCCTTTCTTCCCCTCCAGACAGATCGCCTCCTCCTCCATGCTGCGTCGTTGCCACCGTTCTTCCCCTTCAAGGCTTCGACCAGGGCTTAGGGCTGCTGGCTGCTTGACTCAGCGACTTGCGACTGCCGCCTCTGTTCTTCCCCTTCCTCCCTTCCAGATAGATCGCCTCCTCCTCCACACCGTCGTCGATCTTGCCTCTTCCTCCATGCCGCCATCGTTCATCCACATCGCCACGCTGGTCTAAGCTCGCCTCCAGAGTCCAGACAGACCGCAGACGACTCCTCTTTCTCACCATTAGGTAGACCCGCTCCCTACAGTGTCTTCTTCTTCCATATTACTTCCATAGTTGCTTAAGAATTGACAAATTACTGTTGCCGTCCATATTGCGTCTAGACAAACCCACTCACATAGTTGCTTTCATATTGCTGTTGTCGTGTCTTCTTCTTCCCCTGTTATTTTCTTGAAGTTTTGGTTATGTTTTTATAGAGACTGACATCATGAGGTATGAATGGAGTGTTTTTTAAATAAATGAAATGATTTCAAATTATTTGGTTGCAAGGTTGCTTAAAATTGACAAATTTTAAGTACAACTCCCTCTTCCTCCACTCTTCTCCAAAACGACTTCCAATTCCACAAATAGCATTACGTCTCCAACTCCAATGGAGGTAGTCAGTGATATATTGATATCAATTTAGACATTTGGATGTTCGATGCCTCTATTCAGGAAATACAATGTTTGATTCTTTTAATGTTTTTTTGTAGATGGCAAGCATTAAAGATAACAGTGGAAGCAATCCATTAAATGGCAATGAACATGACATCTCAAAGGAAAGAACTATTGATGAGGTTATTTTATCTTCTGAAGCTAAAGTTTCCAAGAAAAGGCCTTCCAAGACAAAGTCTGATGTGTGGGATCACTTTAGCAAAGAAAAGGATAATGTTGGCACTGTAAAAAGGGTAAAATGTAATTAATGTTGTTCATATTATGCTGCTTTCTCTGCTACTAGCACATTGCGTGGTCATGTTAGTAAATGTCCTAAGAATCCATTGCATGATAAAAAGCAAAAGTCTTTGGTATTGAATGTTGCACAATCAGAACTCATTCCTTGGAGATTTGATCAAGAAAAAAGTAGAGAAGCATTTGCTAGAATGATTGTCATGGATGAATTGCCATTTAATTTTGTTGAACGTCTAGGATTTCGTCAATTCATGTTTGTTGCACAGCCTAAGTTTATGCCTATTTCCCGTAGAGGATTGGTTAGAGATTTGATAAAGCTTTATGAGAGTGAAAAGAAAAAGTTGAAATCTATTGTAGCTAACTCTAAGTTGGAATTTGCCTTACTACAGACACTTGGACATCAATACAGAATGTTTCTTATTTGTGTCTTACAACCCATTTCATTGATGATAATTGGAAATTACACAAGAAAATCATAATTTTTTTTAATTCATAGTCATAAGGGCAAAGATATTGGTAAAATCATTGAGTTGTGCCTCCTTGATTGGAGAATAGATAATGTCTTTGCAATAACTGTGGATAATGCTAGTTCCAACGATGTTCCAATTGACTATTTGAAGAAACAACTTTCTAAAAAGAAGAAGCTTGTACTAGATGGTATGTTTTTTCACTTGAGATGTTGTGCACATATCTTAAATTTG
>JAMKQA010250860.1:0-10433 GCA_024699735.1 Posidonia australis
TTTCTCGACTTGCTTTTCCCCTGGATTTTCCCTGATTTTCCTCCTGGATTTACTAGGAAGGCACACTTTGTTTTTTTTTTAACTATTTTATGTGTTTTGATTTGCATTTGCATATAGCAAGCAATGATGAGAAATCACTCAAAATGATACAACTTTGATTTAATTATGCAATATCTTTGCATTGTGCACTTGACCTGAAATAAAGAGTGATATTTCTAAGCACTAGGACACACCCTTGCACATCATGCACCAATTAGCATAAGGCACTAAGCATAGCATGGCATATCGCCCTTGGGCGTACAATAGAGGCTGAAAAGCCAACATTTCACAAGCATAGGAGAAATCATTAGAAGACCGATTTATCGGGCGTACGAGGGTGCCTAACACCTTCCTCGTACGTAACAGGGATCCTTACCCACATTTCTGGTTTTCGCAAACCTTTCTTATTGTTTTGCATGATTTTTCATGTTTTATTTGATTTTTCTCATCTTCCATAATAGACTAGGTGGCGACTTCAGCATTTGCATTTTTTTTATTTATTTTTCTACCGTAGCTTTGCCGATTTTCGCATTATCTTGCGATCCTCGACGGCATGGTTATAGATTGTAAAATCGCTCGATCGTATGGAGCCATTAAGCAGGCATGATAGTTCCTTTGTCACAGAGTAAGAGCTTAGGGGGTATTCCTGGAAACGAGCTAGCATCGGTCTTTGAGTAAAGGAATCTTGTCGATAGCTAAACTGCCGTATCACATGAATTGGATGATATTCGACACCACTGGTTCGCCCAGGGAGGATGATAAGCTGCATGTCGATATTATTGCAGAAAGCTTCAAAGTTATGAGTTGCCAATGGATTGATACTCTTGGTCACCTTGTCTTATATCAAACTCTCCAGTCGCTCATACTCCTTGTGAACTATGTGAGTGTGCGTGCATGACCACTTTGGCAATAAGATTCAAAGGCTGACTGTTGAGGGTGTAAGACCTCTACATCTAGATGAGCAGCCAACCATACCTGTACAAAAACTCCACAACCATAGAAATAGAAATGTTCCGTCGCAATGACTGGTCTAGGGCCTCGTAAGTCTTTGCCAGGATAACTAGGGCCAGGTCTATCTGACGGGTTATCACCACCAAAGAAATCTCTGCAACCTCAATGTTCATGACTGTCCGTGCATGGCTAAACACTAGCTCGCTTAGAAAGTGGACAACAAAACCTCTCAGCCACAACTCATCACCCAAGGAGGTGCACATCTCGGCTACCTTGTCAAAGTAAGTTAGTTGTAGCATGGGAGATTGCCCATCAGTACAGATAAGTTGACGACCATAATCGCCGATCGACAGGCTAGTCAGTTCACTCAGCACAGAAGAGTATCCGTCGCACTGTATAAATACAGTGGGCCCAAGAAACTTTGGCAAACAGCACGCCTGACGGACCTCTTCCAAAGTAGGTGTCAACTTAATTCTTTCGAAGTGGAATACGTGGTTTGCAAGCTTCCAGAACCGGGCAGCTTCCCATAAAAAGTAACGGGAGACCTCTACATTTGTAATGTATAAGAATCTTGAGGAGATTCCCCAAGCCCGCAGCTTGTCACAATCACCGTCTGTTAATTTTCCAATCCACGTTCGGAGAACATCTGAGCAACTCATCGGTACAACCATCGTAGGGAAACCCATGACCAATAGGGGAGCCGTGACTTCTCTTGATTCAAGCATGCAGGACATTATTAAAATATTCAGAATGACAAATTACTTTGTTCCATACAACAATATTTCATATAGTCCAATGTAGACAGAAAAGTCATAAATTGCTGTGAAATGCTAGGTAATAAGTCAGTAGCCACTCTGAAACCGTGCAAAGGAGACTGCCAGATAAAGCTAACGTACTCGCTGTCTGAGTAAGCAAGGTTACTTGCCTGGTGATGAGTAGACGAACTCGTCGTCGGATAGTTAGGGTTATCAGACTTGTGATGAGTTGACGGACTAACCGCTAGATAGTTAGGGTTATCAGCCCAGGGGATAAGGGTTGGTCCTCAGATGCAAGAAGCCAAGAGCTCAGACCTCCTCCGGTCTTAAGGGAGTCACAAGGAAAAGGGATGGGGGCTGTTCCTAGGATTTAAGGAACCAATGACTCGGATCTCCTTTAGACTTAGAGGAGTCACGAGAGAAAAGGATAAATGCTGGTCCTAGGACTCAAGGAATCAGCGACTCGGATCTCCTTCGAACTTATGGGAGTCATGAGGAAAAGGGATGGGGGTTGTTCTTAGGATTCAAGGAAGCAGTGATTCGAATCTCCTTCGGACTTAGAGGAGTCACGAGAGAAAAGGATAAATGCTGCTCCTAGGACTCAAGGAACCAGCGACTCGGATCTCCTCTGGACTTAGAGGAGTCACAAGGAAAAGGGATGGGGGCTGTTCCTAGGATTCAAGGAAGCAACGACTCGGATCTCCTCCGGACTTAGAGGAGTCACGAGAGAAAAGGATAAATGCTGGTTCTAGGACTCAAGGAACCAGCGACTCGGACCTCCTCTGAGCTTAGAGGAGTTGTGAGAAAAGGATAAGGGTTGTTCCTAGGACTCAAGGAAACAACGACTCGAATCTCCTATGGGCTCAGAGGAATCACAAGAAAAGGACAAAGATTGGTCCTAGGACTCAAGGAACCAGTGACTTGGATCTCCTTTGGGCTCAGAGGAGTCGCGAGAAAGGGGACAAAGGGTGTTCCTAGGACTCAAGGAAACAACGACTCGGATCTCCTCTGGGCCCAGAGGAGTCACGAGAAAAGGATAAATGCTGTTCCTAGGAATCAAGGAAATAGCGACTCAGATCTCCTTTGTGCTCAAAGGAGTCACGAGAAAAGGGATAAAGGCTGTTCCTAGGACTCAAGGAAACAACGACTCAGATCTCCTCTGTGCTCAGAGGAATCACAAGGAAAAGGGATAGGGACTATTCCTAGGATTCAAGGAACCAACGACTTGGATCTTCTCCAGACTTAGAGGAGTCACGACGAAAAGGGATAAATGCTATTCCTAGGACTCAAGGAAACAATGACTCGGATCGTCTCTGAGCTCAAACGAGTCACGAGAAAGGGATAAAGCCTATTCCTAGGACTCAAGGAAATAGCAACTCGGATCTCCTCTAGACTTAGAGGGGTCATGACGAAAAGGGATGGGGGCTATTCCTAGGATTCAAGGAACCAATGACTCGGGTTTCCTTCGGACTTAGTGGAGTCACGAGGAAAAGGGATGGGGTTGTTCCTAATTTTCAAGGAAGCAGCGACTCAGATCTTCTTCGGACATAGAGGAGTCACGAGAGAAAAGGATAAATATTGGTCCTAGGACTCAAGGAACCAGCGACTCGGACCTCCTTTGGGCTTAGAGGAGTCGTGAGAAAAGGATAAAGGCTGTTCCTAGGACTTAAGGAAACAACGACTCGGATCTCCTTTAGGCTCAGGGGAGTCGCGAGAAAAGGATAAAGGCTGTTCCTAGGACTCAAGGAAACAACGACTTGGATCTCCTTTAGAGTAGGAGGAGTCGCGAGAAAAGGGATAAAGGCTGTTCCTAGGACTTAATGAAATAATGACTCGAATCTCCTCTAGGCTCAGAGGAGTCGCAAGAAAAGGGATAAAGGTTGTTCCTAGGACTCAAAGAAATAGTGACTCGGATCTCCTCTGGACTTAGAAGAGTCGTGAGAAAAGGGATAAAGGCTGTTCTTAGGAATTAAGGAAGTAGCGACTCGGATCTCCTCTGGGCTCAGAGGAGTCCCGAGAAAAAGGATAAAGGCTCGTCCTAGGACTCAAGGAACTAGCGACTTAGATCTCCTTTGGGCTCAGAGGAGTCACGAGAAAAGGGATGAAGGTTGTTCCTAGGACTCAAGAAAACAGTGACTCAGATCTCCTCCAGACTAGAGGAGTCATGAGAAGAAAGATAAAGGCTATCTGTAACTTGCCTGCTAGCTAGGAGGTTTGTTTTGTCTGTAGCTATCTGCTTCACTGTGTGACTACCTTGCTTGTTCACTTGACGCTATTGGTGCTGTAGGATGATGATGGTTGATCCGATTAAACCATTGCTCAAATTCTACACTGATAGATGGGGCTTGGCCAGATAAAGAGTTCATGAGAGCATTGTTTCCTCCTTGAATAAGGTGGGCCTGTTGGATGATTTCTGACAACTCTCCAGACTCACTGTTGTGTTACTGACTGACTTCTGGGGGTTTGATTGTGGCACTGGCTTATAGATTGTGTTCTTACTTGCTGATTAGGGGAGTACTGATATTCTGACTTTGCTCTGATCTTGGAGGGATATGGCTGCTGTTTATGCTCGTTCTTGGGCTCGAGCTAAGGTGCAGACACCAAGTTCTAGACGAAGATACTTTCTCAAGATGGGTCAACCAAGAGGACAACTGACATGTCCCTGGTTGACGTGGAAGGCTATCACCACAAAGGCAATTGACATGCCCCTGGTGTATGGTAGCCTCCGCTAGGCCTTTGTCCAAAGAACAACTGACATGCCCCTGGTTTAGGACCCAGCGAGACCTTGCAAAGTGGATAAACGATAATGCATGTAGGAATGATAGTGTTATGTTGTATCACCCTTAGGATTTGGAATGCTAATGATGCCTACTATGAGAAGAGGAGAAGACCTCAATTCACAAGATACTACTCAGACTTCTAGGCTATGGGTGGCTCTCTAGAATGGATGATTTAGTAGGTTAGGCTTCGTGCCAAACTCTTGGGGACTTAAACCTAATTTTTAATTTTTGGCTCATTTCTTTTCTCCCTCTTAGGCTTGTAGGCTCGCTCTAACTCTTGCTTGGGGGTAATGGGCATCCGGATTAAGATGGGGGTTGTTGTAATTGTATGCGAGGGGTGGCTAGTTTCTTTGGTCATTTGGATTTTTTGGATGCTTGCTTCGACTCCTCCCTGAGGTAAGTGATAGGGATAGAGTAGGCCTACTTGCCTCTCTCTTTTAGGGTTAGCTTCTTTCTACGACTTCTATCTCCTTATTTCTTTTGTGCCATTGTAGATATGTTTATTTTTTCTTTTGGCTCACATTCATGCTTGCTCCAAACATTTTATCTCCCTCTGGAGGTGTAAGTCCCTATGGGAGTTTGGACATTTCGCCTAACCATGGTTGGGTGGTGGCTCCCTCGCTCGCTAGAGTGTCTCGGTAGTATCAACTAAAGAGGTATAGACCCTTCTCAAGCAGGCTAGCTATTCTGATTTTCGTCATCGGGATATGATGTTGGTGCATTTTTGCGTAGATGTACGCAGTTGTTGATATGCGTAAGTTATTGATGAAGTGCACGAAAGCAAAAAAAGAAAATGTTGTGGATTAGATGCGCTTGGATTGCCTTTTTATTTTAGAAATATGTATGCATGATGGAGTGGTGTTTGATGCATGATGTCCGAAAGGATACTTTGTAAGGCGAGGATACATGCCTTCCGCTCATTAGTAGTACTTCTTTAGATAACACGCGTTGATTGGCTCGGATAGCTCGACGTTATTCATATCTTCGAGGATTGTTGCACCTCCCGAATAGACTTGCTTGATGATTTAGTGACCATGCCAGTTAGGTCCGAATTTACCTTGACTGTCAGCGAGATGTATGGTCCACAGAACCAGATCACCAAGTGCGAAGCTCCTAGGTCAGACTCTTTTCTGATATGATCTTGCCATTCTCCCTTGGTAGCAGCAGGCATTGTGCATGGCTTGTAGTTTGCGCTCGTCAATCAAATTCAGCTGGATGCATCTATCCTCAACCTGTTCAGCTTCTTCTAGCTCAGCCTCCCTCAAGATTCTGAATGATGGGATCTCTACTTCAGCTGGTAGGACTACTTCCATGCCATACACCAATGAGTAAGGTGTCGCTCTTGTTGATGTTTGGACCAGAGTTCTATAGGCCCATAGCGCATAGGGAAGCTTTTCATGCCAATCCTTATGTGTCTCGGCGCTCTTCTTCAGGATCTTGATCAGGTTCTTGTTTGTTGACTCCACGACACCTTTCATCTGTGGGTAGTATGGGGAAGATCTGTGATGTTTGATCTTGAGACTTTGCAAATAATCTTCCAATTTCTAAGCTATGAAATTCTTGCCATTGTTTAAGATAATGGAGTGTGGCATCCCGTACTGAGATATGATGTTGTTCTTGATGAACTTTTCTATGGGTACAGCTGTGATGGTTTTGTAAGAGGCTGCTTCCACCCATTTGCTAAAGTAATCTATGGCCACTAGGATGTAGCTGTGGCCATTGGATGATGCCAGATGGATGGCTCTGATGACGTCTATTCCCCAAGTAGAGAAAGGCCACGGTGAAGACATGTGGTGTAGCTACTGAGGGGGAACATGTATGAAGTTCCAGTGGATCTAGTAGTTGTGGCACTTGCGCATAAATCGACAACAATCGGCTTCCATGGTCAACAAAAAGTAGCACTGTAACATGATCTTCTTGGCTAACAATATTCCATTCATGTGAGGGCCACATGTCCCAGCGTGGATTTGAAGCATCAAGGTATCGACCTCTTTCTTGTCGACACATCACAAAAGCATTTGGTCATATGATCTTCTGTATAGATGCCCTTCGCCTAACATGTATCTTGACGCCAGGTGCACCATGGTCTTCTTATCTGCTGCCGATGTGCCAGTTAATAGATCACCTGATTCAAGGAAGGTTTTAATGTCATGATATCAGGGAAGCTTTGCTGACGGGTCCGCTTCCTCTATGCTCATGCAATGGACGGGCTGCCTTGGTCGGGCGATCGATACGTAGACTATGCACTCTTTAGGTATTGGAAGCTAGGAGGAAAGGGTTGCCAGTGCATCTGCGTATGAATTTTTAGCTCTACTAATGAAGGAAAAGTGCACTTCTTCGAACTCCTTGACGAGTTGTAGGAGATACTCGTAATATGACATGAGCTATGGATCTTTGGTTTTCCAGTCACCATTGATCTGGGATATGACTAATATGGCATCCCCAAGCACTTGTAGCTTTTGTGCGCCATGTTCTAATGCGATTTGCAGTCCCATGATGCATGCATTTCACTCAGCTTCATTGTTGGTGCACTTGAAAGTGAGCTTTCTAGAGAAGGGGGTCATTTGTCCCTATGGTGTTGACAATACTGTGTCGATTCCTCTACCCCTATTGTTGACTGCTCCATCAAAGTATAGATGCCATTGGGACCTGTCTTCTGGCTCCTCAGAATCTGTATCTCCCATGGCGAATAGGATGTCTTCACCCAGGAACTGCGTCTGCAAAGGCTTGTATTCTGGTAATGGTAAGTCAGCTAGGTGGTCCACTACTACTTGCCCCCTTCATAGATTTCTACGTGACAAATGTAATATCGTATTGGGATAGCATCACCTGCCATTTCACACATCGTCCCACTAATGCTGGCTTTTGGAACAAGTACTTCATAGGGTCATGTCGGTATAAGAGCAAAACTGGATACGCCATCATATAGTGTCTAAGGCGTTGGGTGACCCAGACAAGGGATAAGCAGATCTTCTCAATGGGACTGTACCTAGCTTCGCAATCATTGAACTTCTTGCTCAGTTAGTAGATGACTCTCTCCCTACGTCTCGTCTCATCGTGCTGCCCAAGGACTGTGCCCATGGAGTGTTGAGTGGTGGAGAGATATAGCAACAAAGGTCGTCCTGGTGTTGGTGGAACTAGGACAGGAGGTTTTGTGAGGAGCTGCTTGATTTTGTTGAATGTAGCTTGACATTCCTCATTCTAGTGGACCTACGCATTTTTTCTTAACAGCTTGAAGATAGGCTCACAAATGGGGGTAAGCTGCGCGATGAACCGGCTGATATACTATAATCAGCCCAATAAGCTCTAAACTTCCTTCTCAGATGTAGGGGGAGGCAAATCAATGATGGCTCTTGCTTTACTAGGGTCGACCTCGATTTCCCTTTGACTGATGATGTATCCCAGAAGCTTGCCAGAAGACTCTCCGAATATGCATTTGTTGGGGTTAAGGTAGTGCTTGTACTTTCTGAGGCGATCAAACAGCTTTCTCAAACAGAACAGGTGTTCCTCAAGCTCTTTGGACTTGGCAATCACATCATCTACATAGACTTCTATTTCCTGATGCATGAGGTCATGGAAAAGTGCGATCATTGCCCTTTGATAAGTAGCGCGGCATTCTTGAGCCCAAATGACATCACCCGATAGCAGAAAACTCCCCAAGGAGTGATGAAGGATGTCTTCTCCATATCCTCCTCGGCCATTCTAATCTGGTTGTAACCCTAGAAACCATCCATAAACGATAACATTTTGTGTCCAGCTGTGTTGTCCACCAAGACATCTATGTGAGGAAGTGGGAAATCGTCTTTGGGGCTCGCCTTGTTGAGGTCTCTGTAGTCGATGCACATACAAACCTTCATGTCTTTCTTTGGCACTGGGACAACATTTGCTAACCACTCTGGGTATAACACCACCGTGAGGAAGTTCACCTTGTATTGCTTCATGATTTCTTCCTTGAGTTTCAAATCCATTGAGGTCGCCATCTCCTAAGTTTTTGTTTGACTGGCCTCTCGTTAGGCTTTAGGGGTAATGTGTGCACCACCACTTCAACATGTAAACCAACCATGTCGTCGTAACTCCAGGCAAAGACATCTGTGTATTCTTTCAGAAATGCTATGAAATCTGCCTTGGCTTGTGGTGATAGCTTAGCACTGATGAGTACCTCCTTGACATCTTCTATTGTATTGATGTTGACCCATTCAATTTCTTCCTTGACGTGCATATTCAGCCCCTCTAGATCATTATCGTAGGGCTGGAATTCGACCCATTCAATGTGTCTCACTATTTTCATCCATGTCATCATCCTCTTCCTCATAAGCAATGAGCTCTGCTAGGATTTCCTCTTTGAAGGTTGGGTCAGTGACATCGAAGGAGAGGATGTGCATTGATTTCTACCCCTGATGATTCTTCATAATGGTCATATTGACTTTGGTGTTCTTGTATCTACACTGTGTGACCTTTGGCTCTTTGACAGTGGGGTCTGCTGACTGACCGAGTTTCTTTGTTTCCTCGGCTCCTGATACTATTTGTTGATTTTTTTAAGTTTTTTGATTTTTTTTGGGTTTTTTGTATTTTCTGTAGTATGTACAATTGGTGCTATTGACTGGCGGCTGTCCTACTGCTGACTGATGGGAGTGATGTCGCCCGGCTTTTCTCCTGAGCTTAAATCAGGGTCTTTTTTTTTACCCTCACCTTAAGCAAGGTGAGGCTTCAGCTGCATGTACCATCTAGACCCACCTCCCGACTCCAAAGAGATTAACTCTAATGATTTAGTGGGTTCTAGTTGTGACTCAGCAAAGACCATGATGGATGAGTGGTCTGGCTGTTGGTGGAGGGTTGGTGACTCTGAATCTGTCACTTTGACTTTTCCTTTTCTCAGCCTTTGATGCTTGGCTGCCTCTTCGGCCCATAATGACAATTGCTCTTGGAATAATAGCCTTAAATCACTAACTTGATCATTCAACTGAATTGCCCTACCAATTGTCTCGTCCTCTTTCATGACGCAATCAGAATACTGGACAACACTTTGCTCTGCCACCGGCTTATCTGGACTGTGGACCTTTGTTGATTGGATCTGAGGCCATTGTAAGAGATGCCCGAGACTTATTGATTGTACTGATGGATCTACTGACACAACTGCTTGTAGGATTATCACTGCAGGGCTTGTCGTTGGGGCGGTAGCTGATGCTGTCAATGTGGCTGTCGGCGGTTGAGGCTGTGGCTGCACCATCTGACCACTACAAGAAAATCAACATTTAGCGAGGACATTATTCATCGCAAAGTCCTTGCAACATCCTCGTTAGATAGTTTAACGAGGACTTTGCGAGGAATAATTATCCTCGTAGCTATGTAACTCGTTAAATCAATATTGCGAGGATTTGTTCTCGCAATGTGCTCGTGTAAATTTGGCAAGGAAATTACGAGGAAATATTTCCTCGTAATGTCCTCACCGTATCCTCGTAACTCCTCGGTAAGTGTTCGCTAAATATAATGCGATTGTATGGTCATTCCAGTTTTAGCGAGGACATTTCCTCGCAATTTACTCGCTAAGTGCTCGTTAAATATGATTATTTTTGCGAGGAAATGTCCTCGCTAATACTGGGCAGTAAAAAAAACAAAAAGTAAAAATTCCATTCAAATACCTGTTACAATGACATTCAAATACCTGTTACAACGACATTCAAATACATTCACCACATATACAGATTTCATAAAAAAAAATTCCATTCCATTATACATCATAAGATTTCACATTCAAAGTTTTTACAAAAAAGTAGCTAATACAACACTGAAATATCTGAATACAAGTGGAAAAATATAATACAATAGCTAATACAAAACAATATATTACATATCACTTTCTTCGGGAACCAACTTGCTTTCCTTTACCTTTTGAGTGACGACGACGTCT
>JAMKQA010250861.1:0-13350 GCA_024699735.1 Posidonia australis
ATGTAAGGTAACTTTTTTGAGTCTTTTTGTTTTTAAACATTTATTAAGTATTTTTATGTATTATTTATACTTCGGGATATTTCTATTAGACTTATCTATTGTATTTTCATGTGATATATATTGAAAGAGTTGATCTAAGTAGTCCAAGAAGTAGATTATTACTTACTTTAGCTTATCTAAGAGTTTCAAATCAAAATTCAAAGTTTTTTTACCATTTCCATGGACTTCCGTAAATTTACCGCGTTTCCATCGACATTTCCACCGATGTCCGACACGTTTCCTATTTTTGTCGGACCGAAGTCGGACACGAAACCGACGTTTGATTCTATGGTATAGACTTGAGTCCATTTGAGCCTCTTTTGGTTTTAATACTTTATTGAAATATAAGTATTTAATCCAAAATTAATTGACAATGAATGGAGGAGTTTACCTATATATAATTATAAGTCTAGTTTTCACTTTTTTCAATGTGAGACTTTATTCCAACGGTCCCAATGTTTCATCAAATCATAATTAGATGCCTAGATTTTGAAATCCTACAATCAAGTGTCCAACCTTAGATCAAATTGATAATTAGGTTTCTAGATTTTAAAATCCTGCAGTTAAGTGTCATAAGTTTCATACTTTCATCAAATTCACAATTAGGTGTTCATATTTTAAAATCCTGTAATCAAGCTTGTTAGAGCATATGGGTTATAACTTATGTTGTGTTAAGTGTTAAATGGGTTATTGGATATCCATTTAACTAATAGAGTCTAATATCCCTATAAATGTAACCTTTGCTACTCAATAGGAGAGAACTTCTTCTCTACATTTTCTCACATGGTACCAGAACTTGGGTGCTCTAGCCACCACTGACCCCGCCGTCTGTCGTCGTCGGCGTCGCCAACGTCGGCCAGTCCATCCGTCAGCCACTTCAGCCACTTCTGGCAGCTCCTGCACACGTGTCATAGCCCAGATCACCCCCCAAACGGTCAGACTAACATCTCTGTCGGCTGCACCACTGCCAGTAGGCCTCGTTGGCGCTGGCCAGGCCTTCCTATGCCGCTGCTAGTCTCCCCTTGGCCAGTTCAGGCCACTGGCAGCCCTTCCAGCCCCCAATCAGCCCCTGTTCGGTGTTGTCGAAGTTGCTCGGGGTTACGTAAGGCCTCTCTGGCGAATGTCGACTCATCGGTGAGGTCTCCCTGCCCCTCCTTGTCGTTATAGGGGCAGTTTAGCCCCCTATATCAGGCAGCCCAGTCTAGCAAGGTCATGTTCTAGGTCCCGTCTTTGTTTCCTATCTCCGGTGTGTGTGGATACGTCATATCAACACTTGGTGAGCAATCTCGTTTACATTTTTGACTATTTTCAAATCATATATTGGTCATTTCTATCAATTCAGTTTAATATGGCTTCCCGTGATTCACTAGTAAAACATATGAGTAGTACTTCAGAGAAGCTGTTTGACTCAAACTACCTTCTATGGTCACAAAACTTCGAGACTTTCGTTTTGGCTCATAGAAAACCGAAGCATTTCACTCATCCACTTCTTGATGTAAAATCAGATACCTATGAGGATTGGTTAGCTGATGATGCGGCGATTATCACATAGACGGCAAACAGTATGGAGCCTTCAGTTATATGGGGGGTTATGTTGTTGTGGCCTGTAAAGAAAATATAAGACACTCTCTGACTGATATATGGTCATGAGAAGAATATATCTTGAGTCTGTGAGATATATGAGGAGATGCTTACTCTACAACAGGGAGATCGATCAGTACAGGAGCATTTCACTTCTCTCCGTGCCTTTCTAGATAAGTTGGATGTGTAGCAGCCACTGATTGTTGACATCACACGCCTGCGACAGTATCGAGAGGAATTGGTAGTTGCAGTTTACCTCTCTCGCTTGAACCCAGACATCAGTTCTCAGATCAGGGTCAGGTGTTGGGAGCTGCTAGTGTTTTAAACCTACAGACTACTTTTGCCAAGGCTCTTCGGGTTTCTATAGTTGTGCCATCTGCTGTGTCAGAGACATCCACCATGGCCACGACTAGGCAACGAAGACGTCAGACGGTGAATGTCATTACAAAACCTGACACTGCCACTGCTACCACTGAGGCGCAGACGTTTACAATTTTCTAGGCAGACTATGAGAGGCTTCAGCAGCTAAAGGTCACAGATTTTGCCACAACGGTCACTCAGGCTACCTCCTCAGGTACTAGTGCCTTCCATGCATCCAGGGACACCTCTTGGATTATTGATTCTGGTGCTTCTTCTCATATGTCAGGTACTTACAGTTTGTTTATCCGATTATCTCAGTTGTCTAATATTCGGAATGTGGTAATTGTTGATGGTCGAACTTGTCCTATCTCTGGTGAAAGGGTGGTTCAAGTCTCTTCATAACTTTCTCTTGATAAAGTCTTGTTTGTTTCTGATTTTCCTGTAAATTTGCTGTCTATTAGTGCAATCACTAAACAATTACACTGTTGTGTCATCTTCTTCCTTTTTCATTGTACTTTTCAAACTTTGCAGACGAAGAGGAGGATTGGTTTAGGCTGTGAGCGAGGAAATGGAGTGTATCAGTTGGTTCGTGTTGATATACTACAAGGACTTGCTTCTGTGGTGTCTGTTTTCGAGTCTTCTTCCTTGTGGCACTATCGGTTGGGTCACCCATCACATCAGAAGCTTCAGCAGGCCTTACCTTGGTGTTCTGTGTCATAGTTTGACTATCAATCTTGTCAGTTAGGTAAGCACCATCGTGCTTCCTTAAGGAGATTGTGTCTTGTGTCGAGTACGTTTATTTTTCAGTTAGTTCATTGTGATATTTGGGGTCTGTCTAGAGTCCAGTATGTTTCAAGGCATAGCTATTATGTAGTTTTCATTAATAATTTTTCTAGAGTCTTCTAGATATATTTACTCAAGGATCGTCATTAGGTCTATGATGTTCTCAAAAATTTTGTGATGGAAATAAAAAATTAGTTTGATGTTACTTCAAAAGTTTTGTGTATTGATAATGCATTTGAGTTTGTTCAGAATAAAATTGCTTTTTATTGTGCTTCATTAGGTATTATACATTAGACATCATGTCCACACACATCACAACAAAATGTGGTTGTAGAACGCAAACATAGACACATATTAAATGTCACTCGCACTCATATGGTTCATATGCATGTGCTAAAACAGTTGTGGACTGATATAGTGCTTATAGCTACATATCTCATCAATAGAATGCCTTCTGCACCTCTTGGTGAAGAAGTCTCACTTCATCGTCTTAGACCTCAGTCCGATTTGTTCAGTCTAACCTTTAGAGTTTTTGGGTGTGTGGCATTTGCCCAAGACCTCTCCCCTGGTCTGGATAAATTGTCTTCAAAGTCCATTAAGTGTGTATTTGTTAGATATTCCAAGACTCAAAGGGGATATCATTGTTTCCATCCACCCACTAGGCAGTACTTTGTGTCTGTTGATGTTATTTTTTTCGAGTCAGTGTCATACTATGACAAGTCACCCTCTTCTAGTGTGTCTGTCCCTCTTCTATTATGTGTTGATCTGCAAAATGAAACTACTCTGGGGAGCTTGTCTTGCCACTGAAGGTGACTCGTCCTTTGCAGGTATACCAAAGGTGTCAGCATGCTCCAGTTGCTTTCGTCACTGAACCATTTTCCTCTGCAGATGCAAATTCGTCTACCAGTTTCTTAGACCCTCCAATTGCCATACAGAAATGTATTAGATCTTGTACTGTCTATCCTATCTCTAGCTTTTTTTTTATGATTCACTTCACCATCGATTTCGTAGTTTTGCATTCTCTTGTTTCTCAGTCTCTTCCTAGGAATCATTAGGAGGAACTCTCTATTCCACATTGGAAGGATGCTATGGATGAGGAGATGGCAACTCTCATTGGTCGTGGCACGTGGAACTTGGTGGCCCGCACTGCTGCGGCTACACTAGTCACCTGCAAATGGGTCTACTCTATTAAATACAAAGCAGATGGCAGTGTTGATAGATGTTAAGTCAGGTTGGTGGCTAGGGGCTTCACTCAGACATACGGGATAGACTACAAGGAGACGTTCACCTGTGGCTCGTCTAAATTCCATCAAAGTACTTTTGTCTCTAGCACTCAATCACTTTTGGGAGATGTGCCAAATGGATGTTAAAAATACGTTTCTGTATGGAGACTTGCAGGAGTCAGTTTTGATGGAACAACCTCCAGGGTATGTTGTTCAAGGAGAGAATTGTGTGTGTAAACTCAAGAAGGCGATTTATGGTCTCAAGCAAAGTCCTAGAGCGTCGTTTTAAAAATTCAGTGAGGCGGTCCTTGTTGGTGGATTTCAGAGGTGTGTAGTGGACCATTCAGTCTTCTACAGGAGGACAATTGGGAATGTGTCATATTGACTGTATATGTAGACGACATACTTGTGACAGGAAGTTATACTCAGGAGATTGCAGAGGTAAAACATCATCTACAGGCACACTTTGTAACAAAATACATGGGAAAGCCTTGCTATTTCTTTGGGATAGAGTTTGCGTATGCACATGATAAAATGACATTGTCACAAGGGAACTATGTTCTGGATCTTCTACAAGAAACTAGACTTCTGGGATGCAAACCAGAGAGTACATCTATTGAGCTGACACCTTCATTCTGGGCTTGCAGCTTAGAATTGTTGGAGGATCTTGGTCAGTACAGGAGGCTGATTGGGAAATTCATTTATCTGACTGTGATCAGACCTAATATTTCATATGTAGTTAGCCTTTTAAGTCAATTTATGCATGAGCCAAGGAAAGTACATTGGTTGGGAGCTTTATGGGTTTTGTTATATGTGAAGGGTGTTCCAGGGAAAGGTCTAGTATATAAGAAAAATGGACACTCCAAGATTGTAGCTTACTCAGATTTAAGATATGTAGGAGAGACAGAGGGGACAGGAAATTCACATTTGGCTTCTGTACCTATGTGTGAGGCAACTTGGTGACATGACGCGCCAAGAAGCACAATGTGGTGTTTAGATCTAGTGTAGAGGCTGAGTACGGATCAATGGTATAGATAGCTTGTGAGTTGATGTGGGTGAAGTTATTGTTGGAGCAGCTTGGTTTTGACATTGAGATCCCTATGCTTATGCATTGTGACAATCAGGTAGTGATATTCATTGCCAATAATTTCACATTTCATGAGTGTACAAAGTATGTGACGGTTGACTGTCACTTTGTAAGAGACATGGTTATGAGGGGAGTTATCTTTACTCTTTATACTCAGTCTTCTGAGCAGTTAACAGACATATTTACAAAGGGTCTCAGTGTGGAGGTGTTTAAGTCTTTATGTGACAAGTTAGACATGGTTGATATGTATACTTCAGCTTGAAGGAGAGTGTTAGAGTATATGGGTTATAACTTATGTTGTGTTAAGTGTTAAATGGATTATTGGATATCCATTTAACTAGTGGAATTTAATATCTCTATAAAAGTAACCCTAACTACTCAATAAGAGAGAACTTCTTCTCTATCTCTTCTCACAAAGCCCAAGGTTTATGTTGTTTTACTTGTTCATGATTTTTGTTGGTCTCACGTTCAGCACATGTTATCACGCACTGTTTGTCACCACATTAGTGACTCAAATGCCCTTCCACCTTGATATCAGTATGTAAAAGCATAGATCGAGAGGACAATGCTCAATGGTCCGTTTCTCTGTCATGATTTATCATGAAAGAAAGAACAGAACAATGCTGAGGTCTTCCAAAGCTAAGGAACCCAAGGAATCCATACCAACAACCAAAATCTCCCTGCCAATCACACATTCTGCCTGTGAAGAATTTAGGACTTGGGTTTGGAACAAAAGAATGAAACAACCACATTTGTGTATTAGGTGTTCAAGTTGATGGACGTAATGATACTTTTCTGTTCCTTTCTACAATGACATTAGGGGTACCCTAACATTGTCAAAACCTTTGTCATTTGATTGCAGGATTTTAAAATCTGAGCACCGAATGTGAATTTGATGGCAGCTGGGGCACTTGATTGATAGTAGTATTTTAAGACATTGGCATGTAATTGCGATTTTTTTTGAAACCTTGGGCACTGGATTGTAGGATTTAAAAATTTGACAGTTAATTGTGGATTTTATGAAACCTTAAGGCACCATTAAGTATACATTTGTGGGATTTTATCCGCTTTCTGAGTCAGTTGGAGGGTTTGAACCTGACTGTAGACTTTGGGGGGTCTACGGTGAGAATACTCAGTGAATGAATGGATTTTTAAATGCACCTTTTAGGTGTACATCTTCAGCAGAAAGGAACCATCATGAAAAGAAGAATGCATTGGATTTTTTTTCTTCTTATGATACACAAACACTATATGATTGATGTAAGACGGGTAAGGGAAAAATGGGCGAAGAACTACGGATGGAGTCATGGAACTCACCAGTCACCATTCAAGGGAGGGAAAAAGAAACCAAAGAAGGTTGATACTTGAACCTCTATCGGGTGGCAAGAAGTTAAATATCAAAATTAAAAAAATGTCTCATTTACATACTCTTTGGTACCAAGTATATGTATACTTTAATTTAATAAATAAGCTTTTGCCTTCTACTTGACTCATTTCATCATTGTTTGTCTCCTTGGGAAATGGTTCTGCTTTTTCTATATTTGTGTCGCTATTGATCTCTCTTTCAAGCATTTCTATTTGTTATGTTGTTATTATCGTTCTATGTGATTTATTCTTTAAATTACCATGGTCATGCTTATAGAATTGTTAGTGGTTCATGTGCTGCAGCGTCACCAATATGAGACTGTTTCGGGTTTCATCTGTGAGTCATTTGGATGCATACCAAATAAAGGTGACAAAATCCAAGTAGTTCTTGAAAATGCATATCAAGAGAATAACAACCAGTACGTTGATGCTGAATCTGGTCATCAGGAAGAGTGGGAAAGACATCAGATCTTTGAACTTGAGGTATAATTTAGCTGTTCATTTAAGTAGAAAGTTATGGTTACTCCACTTATCTTATTGATTATAAATACTGATGTATCATTCTAAATGACTGTTTAGAAAACCTTATTTTAGTTCTACAAAAATGGTTCCAAAAAGGGAAAGAGAAAAAGGAATGTTTTTCTGGATGACTAAAGAGGATATTGATTTCCGTTACTGAAGTGGATCAGTTTCCATTTCTGAAGAGGATTTTGGTATATCATATTCTGTTTGGTTTATAATTTAATTTTTTCCGAGAGGTTTGGTTTGTAATTTAATTTTTTCCTTCTCTTCAGGTTTGGTGTTTGAATTTGAATTTTGATTGTGCTTTTGTTTTGACTCGTATAGAGCAAGGCGAACTCCACCTCCACATGTAACTGATTTTTTCCAATCAGTTATACATTATCTAGTGAAGAATTTTGGCTTGAGCAATATTTTAGTGAAGAATTTCAACATGTGATATACATTATCTATATGCCTTGAGCAATAATTATGTTGGCTCTCCGTTTTCTCTTATTTCCTTCTTTTCATCATAAGTTTTGAAGTCCACCTTGCATGGATGGATGAATCAGTCTGCAATCAGACATGCGATTTCCAATTTTTCACCCAGGGCACAAAAAATTACTCTTGTTTCCCCTTCATTTGTGATCTAGCTGTTGTTTTCGTATTGCCGCTTCAGTCTCTGAGCACTTGATCTGTTGTCTGAGTATTGTTGGCTCACCATGAGATTAGGCTTTTGTTCCCTTTGTTCGTAGGCTTTTCATCTCAGTCGATACAACATCTAGTGGCGTTAACATGCTTTTTTTTGAGAATATTATTACAGAACGGCTACTGTTGTAGAGTATGAATTCAGGTTAAACTCTCACATCATGATTGTAGCATCAGGTCCTAGATTTGTGATTCAAACTTGGAGCTTTTACTGCCCTTAACTGTGTTTTAAGAAATCATGCATAGAATTGAGATTTAGGTGAGACAAATTGTCAATGACTTTTATGCTCTCATTTGCAGATTCTGGAAGCCAATGAGAGAAAGGTTGAATCAGTCTCGTTCAGACCAATTAATGATTCTACCGAAGAAATGAAAGGGAAGATCTGTGATGATGACAACGAGACTTTGTCAGTTGAGAGATTGGAACATGGCTACATCGACGAGGACCCTTTATGTGAAAGTTCCAAGAACAGGTACAACTGCATTGTCGTTGAAGAACAAGCAGATGATCTCGTTAATAACAATAAACACTAGTTACATTACTCCTAATTCTACCCCTTCTTACATTATCGAGACAAAAAAAAAACAACGTAGGAAAAGAAAGTAGAAATTGCAAACTGAGGGGTGATAGAGTAGAGTTTTGCACTACATTTTTTTATTTACAGGTGAAGTGAGGTGTCCACATCTCTCTCATCTGAATAATTGATGGTGGAGCACATGGCTGCAGGCCTTTCCTGCCATAAACCCATTGAAAGTGACGTGTTGGAAGAACAGAATGTAGCATGGTCTGCTGGTGGTGAATCGAACGATCGAGTAGGCTTAGGTCCATGGAGTGGTCTAGAAGGATGAACCAAGTCTGGATGGAAGAACCACTTTGGTTGCTGCAGTTCACATGGACCTGTGCTTGGCCGTTGAGGCTCCGTGGCAAAAACCCTGAGGAGCTCCCTCTCCTCTCTCATCACCTTCACTCTCTCTAGTCTCCTAAACCTCTCCTGCAGGAGTGCGATGGAGGAATGGAGAGCTGTTGGTTCTCCTCCTTGGCCCTCCCTTCCCATGGGACTGAGAGTGCACAATGCAATGACAATGGTTCTTCTCTAAAATCATGGGTTGTTGGGTGTGCATAGATAGGGTGCTGTTATTTATAGAAGAGGATATGATAGTCTCCATGTCTTTGAATTATGTGTTTCTTGTGGTTTCTGTTTGATCAGAGATGATGATGTATGAAAGAGAGAAGAATCGGGCAGAGGGGGTGCAAAGTCCAAGAAGGAAAGGCTTCTGTGGCGACCTGTGGAGCCCTCGAATGGCGTTTTTTCTAATTGGGGGATAAGTCCGGGAGGGTGAAGCCAAGAAGGTTATGGTTTGTAGCAATTGGAAGCTCTTCTTGTGGGGGAATATGGGGTTTGGTTGATGGCTTTGTCTTCTTCCTCTTGCCTAGAAAGTAGATGCATGTAAAAAGAGATCAAGCACTTGCGATGTGAATCCACCTCCACACCAGATGGGTGCTGTATATACTAATTAAAGAACTGTCTTTCGTGGTTGATGGACCAAATGTCTGTCTTCTTGTAGATTGTGCCAATGAAAGGATGATGGGAACAGGCTGGCATTTGGCTCTAGACGCTACGTTTTGGAGTGGGGGACTTACACCTGATGTTCGCCTTCTCCGTCCATTTGGATTTGTTCTGCCTTTTGGGGTGGGGACAAGACAAATTGGTTTTGGAAGAAGGGAATAAACTTTGGGCTTGATGATATACTGGAAAGAGGCTTACGCATGTGCTTTCGTTTATGCTTATGATGAGATGGTTTGCTTCATGCATTTCTCACTTTCTCTTTTGTCTAGGAGTGGTTGGATTGGAGTGGCATGGTTGAGGTGGAAAGCTGTTAGTCCTGTTTGATGGCACATTTATAGCTGCTTTTTACTATTTTTCCTACTTTAATGATCTCCTGTTAATTTTTTTGAAATCATGTTAAAATCTTTTAGTGGAACCCAATCTTCTGTTTTGAGGGAGGACATGGTTCAATCCAAGAGGATTCTGATACTTGGGAGATGGCGAATTTGAATGGAATTTAGCCACTGGCTCTACTGCACATTGGAATTAAAAGTCGTATGAAAATAAAAATTTCTCGTTTAGCTTCTTCTTCCCTGTCTGTAGTGATGCACTGAAATGGAAGGGACTGGAAGAAAACGCTAAAGACGAGAATATTGTAAATCAGCACCAGTAATAGGTCAGTACTTAGGTGAGAAGAAGTTTTGATTTTGGTTTGGGTGGAAATGTTTTTTTTTTTTTAAACGGTAATTTATTAATTAAACAGTCAAACATTCACAATCTATCATAGAATTGTTCATTATCAATTACAAACCAATTGGAATTAAATATTCCAATATCTAGAAAAAAGGATAGCCAACATCCAGTCAAATTAAAGTGTTCCACAAAAATCTAGAAAAGTATAGTTGGATTAACAAAAAGTTAATCAAGAGATGGAGTATTGTCCTCAGCATTTCTGGTGGGTTGGTAGGAATTTTGAGCCTTAATGTTTTGAGAAGCATGAGTTGTGTGTTCCATAGTCCTTTCAGTATCTATGATTGTTAGGATATGGAGGGTTTCTTCTTGTTCAAAATCTATATCCAAGTTATAAATTTAGGAATGGTAGACAGAGAAAATTTCGTTAATAATAATATGAGGAGATTTGCATGAGCTCCTAAATATTCTGTTATTCCACTTCTTCCATATATACCATAAAATAATCTAAATCAAAGTATGATAGCCTTTAAGAGGGAAATTAGATAACTGGGTGGGAATGCATACAAATAAATCAGGGATAGAACATATAGTAGGATATAATGGTCTCTTCATAAAAGCATACTATATAGATGTAGTAAAGGGACAAGAAATAAAAAAGATGATTAGTAGTTTCCTCAAAACCTATGCAAAAGATACAAATATCAAAACAAATGCAACCCCTCTTACAAAGGTTGGCTTTAATTAAGATCTTATTGAATAAAACAAATCAGGAAAATAATTTAACCTTTAAGGGGACCCAATTGAGTCAAATTTCTTTATGAAATTTAAATCTAATTCCACCATCGTTTATAACATGGTATCTTGATTTGACAGTATAGTAATTGTTAGAGGGGGTCCATTCCAAAGTGTCTTTCTCAGGATAAAGTATTATGGTTCTAATAATATCAGTATGAATGTCCACTTGGGATTGAATATTGTCTACATTATCGAATGAAGAAGGCTCAGTAAACAGTTTATTAAAATCAGCTTTATAAATTGCCACTATTTTTGCTATTGAAGTCTTTTTAAATTTAGCCAACTTAAATAGATCTGGCAGGTGATGTTTTAGTTTTTCCCCACACCACCATTTATTTTCCCAGAATATAATATTGTTCCCATTTTTGACTTGGAATGTGGTAAAGTTATTTAGAAAATTGAAGCAGTTCTTCAATTCTTGCTAGAGTGGAGATAATCTCCCTGTTGAGGAATTTAGAAGTGTCCCAGGCCATGATCTAGAAAAATACCTAACCTTTATAATCTCTTTCCACTTGAGGGAGTGTGAGTTGGAAAACAGCTGCTATAGCAGCTTTGTTTTTAGTGTTAAATTGGAGCTTCTAATGTTTATAATTCCCCATCTATTATGAGCTTTAGATCTGCAAAGCATTTTCCACTTAACCAGATGTAATGTGGAGGAAGAAGAAGAATAGGATTTTCATAGGAATTTGCTCCTTAGTGAGTCAATTATTTTTTCCACCTTAGTTGGCTGGTGTAGGACAGAAAGATAGTAAGTAGGTATAACTGAGAGGACTGAATTTACCAAAGTAAGTCTACCTCCAAAAGATAATTGCTTGGCTTTCCAAAGAGAGAGTTTTTTTTGAGATTTTTTCTATCACTGGGGACCAGTCTGAGCTACTTGCCTTCTTATGATGTAATGGTAGACCTAAATATCTGATAGGAAGGGGGGAGGTGGAACGGTCAAGAATATGAGAGAATCTAATGGTGGATTCGTCACCAACCCCTACTCCAGTGAGAGATGTTTTTTGGAAATTTATCTTTAATCCAGAACAGGATTGGAAATAACACAGAATCCTCTTGATGTTAATAATATTTTCTTCAGAAGCTGCTAAAAATAAAATAATGTCATCAGCATATTGTATATTAAGAATGTGTGGTATACCATTAGGCAATTGGATGTCCGAAATCAAGTTGTTGTTCACAGCAAGGGATAACATCCTATTTAGGATGTTAGTAACAACAATAAATAGAAGGGGGGATAATGGATCACCTTGTCTTAAATCATTAGAGGCTTTAAAAAATCCTTTGGGAGAGTCATTTATCAAGATAGAAAATCTGACTTGAGAAATGCACATCCTAATCCAGTTTGTTCATTTGGGGCTACAGCCTAATCCTGATAGGGAATCTAGTAAAAATTCCTAGTTCACATTATCAAATGCTTTCTCAAAGTCCAGTTTTAACACATACCCCGGGATACCCCCCACTTTCATAAAGTTTAGTGTTTCTTGAACCATCAAGAAGCAATCTTCTATATATCTTCCAAGAATAAAAGCACATTGGGAGTTATTGACGACTTTATCAATGACAGGAGATAAGTGAGAAGCCAGAGTCTTTGTTATGATTTTATATAGACTATTAACAAGGCTGATAGGCTTGAAGTCTCTAATACATCGTGCTCCCTCCAATTTAAGGATAAGGGAGATAAAGGTTTGATTGATGGGTGCTAGAAACTCAATATCTGAGGAAGTATGTAAGCTATCAAATATTTCAAGAATGTCTAATTTTAGAAAATTCCAGAAATAATGGAAAAAACACAAGGAGAATTCATCAGGGCCAGGGGCCTTGTCTCTGGAAAGTAATTTAACATTGTTGTAAATTTCTTCTTGAGAAAAGTTTACTTCCAAGTTCTCTGGATTCTGAATTTTTGTAGGGATTAAGTTGTCCCAATTCAGAGTTGGAGTATATCCTTTTGGTTTATTAAATAGTTTGGTGAAGTGTTTCTCTATTGCTTTGGATATAACCATGGGAG
This sequence comes from Posidonia australis, assembly GCA_024699735.1. Taxonomy (NCBI): domain Eukaryota; kingdom Viridiplantae; phylum Streptophyta; class Magnoliopsida; order Alismatales; family Posidoniaceae; genus Posidonia; species Posidonia australis. The sequence continues at coordinate 12,688 of JAMKQA010250861.1, forward strand.
AATAGGAAATGTTGTCTCTAATCTTTAGGGAATGAATGGCATTCATTCTCCTCCTATACTTAACCATATTGTGAAAGAAGGTGGTGTTTAAATCCTCTTCTTTAAACCAAAGGATTCTGAACTTTTGCTTCCAGTAAACTTCTTGTTCTTTAAGCAAGGTGTAATGTTCATTTAAAAGATCCCTCTTAAAAATCAAGAGGTTATCTTGAATCTGTTGAGATTCTACTAGGGCATCAATGGAGGCAATTTGAGATTCAATATTTAATAATCTGCTATTTCGAGCCTCCCTAACAGGTCTAATCCAACCTCTAATCTCCTTCTTTAATAGTTTCAATATAAATGCAAATTTTACAACAGGGGTGTTGGAAAGACAGATGGTGTGGGATCTTTGCCTGCAATTTTCTATGAAGGGTGCAAATCCCTCAATAAGCAACCAAGATTTATAGAATTTAAAAGGGATAGGACTCCAATCTATGAGAGTAGTATTAAGAGTGATAGGAATATGGTCAGATGTCACCCTGGAATTGCCCAAACAGTAGGCATTGGAGAATTTATCAGCCCAAGCAAGTGATATGAGGAAACGATCTAGTCTGACCATGGTGGTGGGGGGGGGGGGGGGGGGGATTGCATGTTGGACCAAGTGTATTTAAAATTAATTGGGGA
>JAMKQA010250862.1:0-16386 GCA_024699735.1 Posidonia australis
CCCCCCCCCCCGCGGCTTAGGCGTCATAAGTAATTGGGTTATTGAATATCCATTTAGTTTAGGATGTTTAATATACCTTGTATATATGTACCTACACAGTTTTCAATAATATACACAATCTTTCCACCTCTAACATGGTACCAGAACTTAGATTAAGACCCTAGGAGTCGTCCCCCTTCTTTTTTGCACTTGTCGGCCACCACCGGTCCCTTCGCTGGCTAGAACTCCCACCGCCGGCCAACTCCTACACTCCTGCCGACGTTGACAGCCCCAGTTAGGGCTTCCGCTAGCCCCAACACCGCTGACTCTCCTCTCCTGCCCCTTTAGGCCAACTGTCGGGCCTCCCTTGGTCAGCCGTCGGCCACTGCCGACTCTTCCAAGCTCCTCCGGCGCATATCCAGCCACCGATGAGCCTTCAGATCTCTCCTGACTAGGTGTAGAGGCAGTTCGACCCCTCCTATGTTGTAGTCTGGCAAATCAAACCATGTTTTAGGCCATCTTCTATCTTCCATCTTCATTTGTGTATGGATACGTCCTATCCACACGTGTGGTGAGCAGTCCGATTCATTTCTTGTGTGTTATTTTTTCTCCTTTTCTTTAATGTGGCATCTCGGAAGTCATTGGTAAAGTATCTTAGTGTCACTTTTGAAAAACTAAATGGCACAAATTATCTTCTCTAGTTACAAAGTTTCGAGACCTTCATAGCTGCATATAGAAATTGAAGTACCTTACACAACCTCCTCCGAACAGTAAAAATGCCACCTATGAGAATTAGTGCGTCGATGATGTTGTCATTGTGACATGACTTGGAAATAGTATGGAACCTTCAGTTATACGTAGTGTTATGTTACTGCAACTTGCTAAGAAGATTTGAGATACACATCGACTCACATATGAGCATGATAAGAACATCTCTCGGGTTTTCCAGGTATATGAACAATTGTTCACACTTCGTGGGGGTGAACGAATTGAACAGGAGCATTTTACTCTTTTACGTGCTTCGCTTGATGAACTTGAGATGTATCAACTTCTTACCGACGATGCCTGTCAGATGAAGAGATATCACAAGGAGCTTGCAGTAGCTATCTATTTATCCAGTCTGAATTCTGATCTTAATTCACATATTCGAGGACAGATTTTGGATGTTGATAGGGTTCTTGACCTATAGACTATCTTTGCCAAGGTATTACAGATTTCTACAGGAACTTCTACCTCGATTCTAGAATCATCAGTTATAACAGCCACGAGGGGATGTGGACGTGGCAGTCACGGGGGTGATGGTCGTGGTAGGTCTAACAGTAATAGACGTCTAAAATGCTCATATTGTGGGCAACTGGAACATCGACTAAACCAATGTTGAGATCTGATTAGCAAACCATCGACAACACATATTAGTACAGAATCACCACCTGTGACTTCCACTAGTAACGGGTAGACTTTTACTATGTCTTAGGCTGACTATGAGCGACTCTTACAGCTAAAGGTCACTAACTTTGCCGTCATTGCTACACAAGCAATCTCCTCAAATACTAGTGCTCTCCTTACTTACAGGAACTCCTCTTAGATTATTGATTCTCGTGCCTCCTCTCATATGTCATGTACAAGAATTTTGTTTACTCATTTATCTCAACTTTTTGATATTCGATTTGTGACAATTGCCGATGGTTAATCTTGTCCTATCTCAGGAGAAGGAGTCGTGCAACCCTCTTCACAACTTCCTCTTGAAATGTTCTTTTTGTGTCTGATTTTTTTGGTTAATCTTCTGTTAATTAGTGCCATTACTAAACAATTACATTGTTATGTCACCTTCTTTTTTTTTCATTGCACCTTTCAGATTTGTAGATAAGGAAAAGGATTGATTTAGACCATAAACGAGGAAATGGTGTATACCTACTGGTCAATGATAATATCCGTCAAGGACTTGCATCTGTGGCATGTACATCTGAGCCTTTTTCATTATGACGCGCCCGGTTAGGTCATCCATCCCACCAGAAGCTCCAGTAGGCAGTACCTTGATGTTCTGTTTCTTATTTTAATTGTAAGTCGTCTCAGTTGGGAAAGCACCATCGTGCTTCCTTTAAACATTTATGTTTTGTATGGAGTCCTAGTATGTTTAAGTTAATTCATTATGATGTCTGGAGTCCGTCTAGAGTTCCATCAGTGTCTAATCATAAATATTATATAGTTTTTATTGATTATTTTTTTAGAGTGTCTTGGGTATACTTACTCAAAAATCGTGGTCATATTTATGATATTCTCCAAACTTTTCTTACGAAAATAAAAAAATAATTTGATATTACTTCTAAATATTTATGCACTGACAATGCTCTTGAATTTATTCAATCCAAAATTACTTCTTATTGTGCTTCATTACGAATTATTCATCAGATCTCATGTCCTCACACCTCACAACAAAATGGAGTTGTCGAGAATAAACATCGACACATATTGGATGTTACTCGTACTATTATGCTTTATATGGGTGTTCCAAAGTCTCTGTGGTCTGATGCTGTACTCACTGCCACTTACCTTATAAATCAGATGCCTTCTACTCCTCTTAGGGGTGAAGCTCCACTTTACCGTCTTAAACCTGACACAACATTATTTTCCTTATTTCCTCGAGTCTTTGGATGTGTGGCCTTTGTTCAGGACCTCTCTCCAGGTCTGAATAAGTTATCTCCTAGGTCCATCAAGTGTATGTTTGTAGGATACTCCAAAGCACAAAGGGATTATCGTTATTTTCACTCTTCTACACGACGATATTATGTCTCTGCTGATATCACCTTCTTTGAATCCATATGCTATTCTGATGAGTCTACTATTTTAGTTGAGTCTGTCCCCCTTCCATCTCTTGTTGAGTTTCAAGATATCGAGTCATTAGGGATTCAAAATGTGCCTACATAGGTCTCTCGTCCCTTACAGGTATATAGTCGACAACAGCCCGCACTAGTACCTCTCACAACCGAATCAATCTCCTCTGCAAATGCAAATCTGCCTTCTAGCTCTTCTGATCTTCCTATTGTCCTTTGTAAAAGTACCCATTCTTCCATTGCTCATCCTATTTTCAATTTTGTGTCATATAATTCTCTTCATCCTCACTTTCGTAGTTTTACTTTGTCCCTTTTTGCTGAGTCCATTTCTAGAAATCATCAGAAGGCATTATCACTTCCTTATTGGAAGACTACGATGGATAAGGAGATTGCTGCTTTGACTAATTGTGGCACTTGGGAGTTGGTAACCCACACTGTCAAAGCTACAACGGTTACCTGCAGATAGGTATATACTATCAAGTACAAAGCTGATGGAAGCATAGACAGATATAAAGCCAGATTGGTTACTCGTGGATTTACTCAAATATATGGCATTGATTATGTTGAGACCTTCTTATCAGTGGCTCGTCTCAACTTCATCAGAGTCATATTATCCCTTGTTATCAACAATTCTTAGGATTTGTGCCAGTTAGATGTAAAACATGCCTTCTTATATGGTGATCTAACAGAGTCGGTACTTATGGAACAACCTTCTGGTTATGTTACTCAGGGGGAGGATAGAGTATACAGACTAAAGATGGTAATCTATGGTCTAAAATAGAGTCTTCGAGTATGGTTTGAGAAATTTAGTCAAGTGGCTATAGCTAATGGTTTCCAGAGATGTGCAGTTGATCACTTGCTGTTCTACAGGAAAACTGCTTGTAGGTGTGTTCTTCTGACAATATATGTGGATGATATCTTGGTAACAGGAAGTAATAAGAAGGGAATTGCAGACATTAAAGAACATTTGAAAACTCATTTTGTTACCAAAGATATGGGAAAATCGTAGTATTTCCTCGATATTGAGTTTGCCTATGTAAATGGGAAGATATCACTATCCCAAAGGAAGTATGTTCTACATCTTTTACAGGAGACAGACCTTCTAGGGTGTAAGTCAGAGTATATTCCAATTGAACAGATACTGACCTTCTGGGATACTAGTTCAAATTTATTAGAGGATCCCAGTCAGTACAGGAGGTTGATTGGGAAGCTTATTTATTTGACAGTGACTCAACCAAATATCTCATATACAGTTAGTCTATTAAGCCAGTTTATGCATGAGCCTAGGAAAGTGCACTGGAGTGGAGCTGTACGTGTTCTATCTTATGCCAAAGGTGTTCTAAGCAGAGGCTTAATCTATAGAATGAATGATCATGTGAAGATTACAGCATACTCAGATTCAAGATATGCAAGAGACCAAAGAGACAGTAAATCAACATCTAATTTTTGTACTTATGTAGGATGAAATCTGGTCATTTGACGCAGTTAGAAACAGAATGTTGTGTCAAGATCCAATACTAAAGCTGAGTATAGATCTATGACTCAGACAACTTATGAGATGATGTAGATTAAGTCACTCTTGGTGGAGCTTGATTTCAATAATGAATAATCAATGCCGATGCATTGCGACAATCAAACAACCATTTTTATTATAAATAATCTCAAATTTCATAAACGCACAAAGCACATAGAGATTGATTGTTACTTTGTGAGAGATCTTGTTATGAAAAGTGTTGTGTCCACACCTTACACTAAGTTATCAGAACAACTAGCTAATATCTTCACAAAGGGATTAAGTATTGGTGTTTTTTAGTCTTTATGAAACAAACTGGACATGATTGATATATATGCTCCAACTTTAAGACGAGTGTTATATATATATATATATTGGATTATTTGATATTTACTTAGTCTAGGATGTCTAATATACCATATATATATGTACCTACACAGTTTTCAATAATATACACAATATTTCCACCTCTAACAACCCATTTAAAGATCTTATTATGGATGTGCAGCTGTGCCTAATGCTATAGGAACAAAAGAAACTCACCAAAACAGAGAACAGAGCCAAGTTAAATATTGCAACCACCCTCCATTCAGTTCTCACATACTGTGCAACACCAGCCCTGAGCAGGACAATGAAAGGACATAAACAGATTTAAAAAGTAAAAGGAAACCTCAATCTAAAGCTCCATAAACGTAGAAGTCAAGAGCTTACTTGCAAGAATCACAGTTATAGCACTTAATACTTGGTGTATTTTTATAAAGCTTGCAGTCATTGTTGTTGCTAGAAGGATGGAAGCTCAAGTCATAGTAAGAAGCATTTCTGGCAGGATAGCCACACCTAAGTGCAAGAAAATAAACATCATAAGAAAGATTATCGAGCATGTACATAAACTTTCTCAGAGAATTACCATTTTCCTTTTCCACATTCAGTTTGATTCATAAACCACAGAAGTTACCACATTGTCAGGGGAGAAAAAGAAAGAAAAAGGCAAACATTGATGCAAGCACAAAGACAAGAAAACGCAGATATAAATTGGGGAATCTATAAGAAAAGGAGTAGCACAAACATGTCGTGACTAAAGTCATGTTGGTAAGCTGAGATCCCAAATTGCATTACAGAAGTAGAAAAGCTAGATTTTAAAATTCAAGTTGATAATTGGTGGGGTTGGAGTGTTTACAAATTCACATCGCAAACATGCATCGCACTGTTTTCTATATGGGTTTTCTTTTTCCATGACTGGGCTCACGGCATGATGCCAGATTAGGCACCTAGTCTAGGCAGATAGCAAGGTGTTCATTTATCGATATTAACTTCTATGTTTGGCAGATAGCTTATTGATTTTACGGATGTTTTCTTTAGTCATACATTCATTAAAGTTTGCTTCAGCATCCCATAAAAAAAATTCTGAAATTAATTTAGTTAAATAGCCATGAAGGTGCATACTCAGATGGTGGCCGGCAGCAACCAGCTTCAATGGGGCTCAATTCTGCCTGTTTATATTTCTTCAACGTCTACAAAGAATTATAGCTTTGTCAAAATGAAATTTAAGAATCTCTGTATTGGTGCCAGTTGGAATTACGAAGCAAACCTTGTATATTCTCTGCAGGTTATTGCAGTCATCAGATTTCACAAGGCAACTCTTCAAACGTTTCCAGTTTTTAGTGTTGTTCAGCTAATCATCAAACAAAGAACCAGACAGAAAACATTAGATGCAATGTACAGAAACGAGAACCTAAGTACATAAAATTCTTGAAGCTCACTTCTTTCAAAAACCAAGAGTGATAATCTTGAAGATGATACTCTTTGTACCTAAGAAAATTCTGAGTTAGAAAAAGTCAAGAGGAATAAGAAAAGAAATGGTTATTCACAAAGATAGCTACATATACAAGATGATTATGTTTTATTCAACATTTACAATCAGAATAAGGATATTTTGATAATCATCACTACTTTAATATTGGTAGTACATCTTTCTTCCATGTGTGTTTGTTATTTAAGCAGAAGGAAATGATTGATCTGGTCAATTTTATGTAATGGTATAGCCCGATCGGGAACAAAGGGTGCATAAATTATTATGGTTACAACTAAAAGTGAATATATGTTTTCCAGGGAAAGGACATGTGGCTTAACAAATAGTATTGTAACTTCAATGTATTTATTTCGAAAGAGTATTAGATTAGAGCAGTTGATTATTGCAATTGTAAAATTTGGCATATCACTGTTGCTTTGAGTTTCATTGGTACTAGTAAAAAGCACGAGCAAAATTACACATCACAAAATATTTTACAACTATTAACTCCTAATGACAAGAGATACAAACAATAGAACAACATAGAATTTTGAAAGCTAAAAAAGTAATATACCATAAAAAATTCACTAAATAAAATAATTAATATTTAATCTGTTCAACATTGACAAACATATTAGAAATCAACATAAGGTGTTGACACAACATCATCCAAATTCAATGCTGCTGGAGAAGAAAAATCAAATTTTGGACATTCTAAATTTTTTTATCCTAGTATTGTTTTTTCTTGAGATCTAATTTGTTAATTGGTCAATGATGATAGAGAATGAAACAATGTACCTCAGAAGATCTAATTTGTTAGTTCTTCTTTTCCTTTTTCTCATCAACAATAGGTGATGGTCGAATAGAAGGATTTCAGATTAATGACTTTAGGAATCGACATCCTAATTAAAGTAATGGATATTTCTAAGAATTTTGAAATTTCAATTTGTAATAGATTATTTCCTATTAAATTTCTAATGATATATCGTAACAAGCATTGAAATCGGCATTATAAGTAATTAAAGATTGCAGTTTCGACATTTACTGTTTCCGTTCTGATTTTAATTTTAAATCTACATAATTTGTGGAGATTATAAACAGTTAAAACATAATTGTTTTGTTGGCAGGATTCCTTGAATGATTCTGGTATTAACCATAACTATTTTGATTTCAATCATGGATATTTTGTGGAATTCACTAAAGTCCAGTCCATTGGAGGAGGGGTGGGTAAATGCTCCTTTAATATAATTGATGAGATGAAATAATCTTAAACAATAAAGACAGGACAAAATGGAGATGCAATTAACTCGTGACATGTAACTTCCCTGGTGAATGACAAGCTTACCTCAGACCAGCTACAGTATGACCAGAGCCGCTGTTAGTTACAATAAACCTACAAACAAGATGGCAAACTGATATAGGATGTACAGATAGACCACACCATGGTGCTTACACAACAAAAGACACTAATCCACAAACGATATAATTGTTACTGTTGCTTCTGTACACAATTCAACTTGACCTAATACCTTATTGGGGTTAACCAATGACATTGCTTCCTTTGAAACAAGATTAAATAACATAAACCAGGAGAGTGTGTTATGTGCATTATGTTAGTTTGTGAACATTCTAAACAGCAGAAAGTTTCAGGATTATAATTGTTGAGATAGAAAAACAATCACGTGTGCTCTAAAATCTAGTCATTGCATATGTATGGTTACAAAAATCCAAATTAAAAGTTCACTTTTTGTATAATGCATCATAAGAACTGAGTCACTCTCCCAATGCTAAAAGGATTCTAATTTCCTTGCATTCAAATCAAGTGCAAGATCACGTAAATTATGGTTTTACCATCACATGATCATTTAGACAAATAATAGAGAAAGAAGAACAGAGGTAGTGTTTTGAACTACTAAAATGCTAGATTTCCACATGGCCAACTCCACGTAACTAGCTGGTAACATTGATCCCTCTGGATTCTACTTCAAAATTCAAAAGCTATATCTTCAACTCTGCAGGAAGCTAACTTCTTGCGACAAAGTTTGGAAGAGCTTCTAGGAAAACCAGAAGCCTGCAAAATCTGAAGCTCCCATAAGCTATTCCAAATGCTAAGTATATGCCAGGGGATGACACATATAGAAATCCTTCCACTATATAACCTCCCTAATCACCTAATAGCCAGCTGCTAGAAAGGTGACTTGGAAGGATTTCACTTGCAAGCTGGTGGTGGTATTTCCCCAAAACTTAATCAAGTCCAAGGGCACCACTATTGTTGCTGTTGCCAGAAGTAAATTATCATTTCTCTAATTTCAAATGTGACAATAGTTGTCAAATATCTTACCCTCTAGGAAGCTACAGAAGAAATACATCCATGGGGCTCTGTTACCAGGAATGAGTGCTCGAAAAGGTTATTTACTGAATCATGAAAGCAAATGAGCATCAGGGAACACATGATATATGAGAAAGTAACAGTCTCTTGACTCTTGTACACCATGCATTGTAAGAACAGGACAAATACTCTAGCTATCTAGCAATATCACCTCTAATATCTACCAAACTATACTGATCAACATCACAGAAAGCTTGAAGTAGTAAATATATTACACCATTACTGATCAATATAATACTGCTAATCTATTTCATTGATCTGAGACAAGTTAAGACTTTTGGTTGAGAGGAAAAAGTCAACATAGTTGTGATCTATATCTTAATCGAATTTAACTAGATAAAATAAGAAAACCAATATCAATGTTCAATAAAGCATACTTACGCAGATACCGTGAAGACTAATGTTGCCACCAAAATCAAGCACAACATTGTCAAATACTGAAAAGACACAGTCAAGGTCGCTTAAGATATCTTGAAGTAAAAAAATACTAGAAAGAAGTCTAGAAAAATCTGCAAAAAAACAAGGATACAGCCCACAACAATATGGAGATGTTCTTCAGAGCACCACAAAAGCCTATGAGAGATCTGAAAATTGAAGACATATAGTAGCTGTGTTAATTGCAAACTAAAGAGGCAAGAGTAACGGCACAATAAAAGCCTTACATAAGAAGCATTGCAGCACCAAGACCCATAACAGGAATTGTGAGGGACTTCTTGCAGTCATCATGGTGTTTACTCATCCATATCCCAAAGCAAATAACTGCAACTGCTAAAAACTATAAGAACATAAAGTGAAGAATTAGCTCAAGCTACATAAAGTAGGCAGAGGAAATCAGTGTTAGTATACAGCTAAGTAGCTTCTTCTGTTTGAAGGAGATAAATGTGAAACAATATATATAAACATATTAATTATATTGATTAACATGTTAATAAAAGCCATAACATAAGACTCAGGAAAAACCGTGAACAACCAATGCAAGGAATAGTAACAAAACAAAGAAATAAAGTTAGATCTTATCTTATCTGAGTTGTCACGAAAGACTTGCTTTAAAGAAAATAATGACCTACAACTGGTACACAAGATTTCATGTTTTTCCTCTTAAGATCAATGATCTAGTAGATGGAGAACGTACTGAATTCTCGTCTACACAATGATCACACCTCAGTTACTTCAAAATCAAATAGCACACTAGTTGATGGAGAGGAATGCATTACAGTTTCGTTTCCGAGGAACACAAATCGTCAGAAAGGGGAAGTGTGTGAGAGGAAGAAGAATTGAATTTTGAAGTCGTCTCTCCTCTCACCCCATATATCTGTCTCAAAACGAGTCTGACCTTCTCCACGTAGCTTGGTTTAGAAACACCCGTTTGAGGAAACGTTTTGACTGGACTCATTAATTAAGGTAAGACCTTAATTAAACCTGATTAGTGTAATTTTGTGCAAAATGTATCCAAGACCATTCTTGAAAGCTTGAAGCCCGAAACCTAAGCCTAGCTCGACGTGCATGCGTGCGTGCGTGGTCATTCATGTCTAGTCCAAACTCTTGTGAATAATTATTATAGAACTTCTCGAAAATAGGATCATCCAAGATTTTACCATTCTCCAATGTGAGACTAAAGTCTCACACTCATGTACAAAACTACCCTCTAAAATGGACTTTGGAGGAATAGTGGTTAGCCAATGGGCTTTGGAGGAGAGAAACCCATAGTTGTCCTACGACTGCATGTGTTTGTACTACCAGGTAATGTGTCTTATGGTACAGTTTTCGTCTGTAAACATATATCATGATAACAACTAGCATTCTTATGCGTGTAAGACATATGTTAACTCCCTCTGTGGGAGGTTAACTTCCACACTGTCAGTCCCAAACCCAGGCACAGAGGAGGGTTGCGTTAGGTTGACGGCCAGCATAAATTTAACCCAACTCCTATAAAGTATGAACATCTTAGACATGTCTTAAAGTACGGATTAGTTCTTAGGTGTGTTGGGTACATTATACGGAATATTCTTGTATTTCTTATTCCTATCAATATTGTGATACATAAATAGAGTATAAAACATCACTCCTTCGAAAAAATATAAAACATCTTTAGAATATTCCTCTCTCACTCCTATCATGACATCAGAGCTTGTTAATGGTGGAAGAGTTGGTTAATATCAGCAGTGAGATCAGAGAAGTCGGATGCAAGGGCAGGACATCTGATCTTTGAAAAAGGGCAGAGACATAGCAGATGGGAATGGTGAAAATCAAACACACAAACCAGTTACCAAGCTTACATGTCGAAAACAGACCGACCAAGAGGTGAAGAAATGAGAAAGCCTCCAAAGTTTTAATTTAAAAAAAAAACGGAGAATGACAGCTAAGAAAAATAAAAGAGCCTTTCCTGTCTCCTTTTTCCCTGAAAAATACCAATCCAAAATACGAGTAGGAAAACCAAAACCATTATAATAAAACAAAATGCTAAGAAAGAGAGGGAACGGTTATTACCATGGTGAAAAAATTGATCCACCTGATCACAAACCTGCTGGTTCCCATGCCCTTCTTCCCCGAGACAGAAACTCTCACACAAATACAGACAGATGGAAGAGCTGATGATCTATTTGATCCAAATGTTTACTTGTGCTGGTGGGGAAGGTTTTAGAGTGAGCTTGTAGTGTTGCTCATAGCTCACCTTCCCCCCTAGCATCCATGATCCATTGCAGCCCACTGGGCTCATTTGTTTAGTTTAGTTCTTCTGACAACCAGGTAGTTTTCCCAGAATTTAGGCCACAACAAAAGGTTAGCTTCTACGGTTTGAAATAGATTCTGTACGAACACAAGACAAACACGTAAGGTTGGGCAAGAAGAAAATCCAATGAGAGATACCGGAGAACACAGGGAATGCCTCGTCACGGAACAAATCAGTCAAGTGGTCACCTATACAATAACTTTTTGCAATCTTTTTCTTAATTCTTAATCTAAAGGGTGTGATTCTAACTCAGATTAGTTGGAGACACTGAACGGTAATTTATCCGATATTATCTTTATATAATATAATAGAGTAGAAGGATGCCGTTCGGCTGCTACACTTGCATTTTGGTTGATCCTTTGTCAAGTTAATATGGAGTCTACAGTAGGCATAAAGCTACCATACATTTTGGCAAGTACTTGAAACTTTTGATATTAGTCATTAATTTAAATATACGGATGATGAAATTTACAACTGCAAACAAGATCATTGCAGCTGTTTTTTTTTTTTTTTTTTTTTTTTTTGCAAATGATAAGATACATTGTATTAAAATCACTTGACTATAAAACCACTACTAAGTGTTATTAAAAAAATAAAGTCCACAAAGTACCATGATATTCTAGGAGCCAAAACAAGACTAAAAAGCAAACAATCCAGACACGACCCAATCACATAATATAAGTCCATACAAATCCATACAAAATTGATTAATCAAAAATTAATCCAATTCATCAACTCGTCGAGTCACTTTCAGAATTTAGGGGATCATGAGCAAAAGTAGTGGGAAGACTAGGAATGCTAAGAGTGGACACAAAAGAATGTCCAATTGAAGAATTAATAATTTGAGTTGCTAGATTTGCCTTGTCATTTTTCCATTTCTGCTACATCTATGAAATTCCCTGTGAAATGACCTTACTGAACCGACATTTTTCTAATCAAGTGGTAATTTGTGAGATGATATTAAAAATAATATGAGACAAAGATTTGCAAGAATTTCTAAATATCTATTGTTCTTTTTGCTCCAAATGGACCAGAGTGACATTGGAACGATCTGGTGCTTAGCATGTCTAAATAAATTGAATAAACCCAAAATAACAATCTCTGATAAACTAACAGTATTATTAAGAAAGAAACTCCATACCTCAGCAACCATAGGATAGTGAATAAATAAATGATTCGTAGATTCACAAGGCTTCCCACATGAAACACAATTTAATGAACCAACCCACCCTTTTTTTGACAAATTTGCACGCGAGAGAATTTTATCATTAAACACCAACCAGACAAAAAAATTCACTTTTAATGAAACTTTACTCTTCCAAAGACAATGAACTAGTGATGATCTAAGTCCACTACCATTCAAGAATGAGTAACAGGATTTAACAAAATAAGTTTTATCAATGGAAGGTTCCCATAAGATGATATCTTGCTCCTAGCATAATGACAATCCTTTTATGATGTCTTCAAAATTTTCTAACTGTTGTTATAGAACATCCATATTACCATTATGTACCAAGGAATGACTAAACAAATTCGAAGAGTTTGAAGAATAAAAAGACAATATTTTCTTGACAATTACTTTCCTATGTTTAGAAATAAGGAAAAGATCAGGCAAGGAATATTCTAGAGTCATACTATTTGTCCATTTATTTTCTCAAAAAATAATTTTCTCCCCAATTTAGATCATAAATCTAGAGAAAGTATTAACTATTGGAAAACAAATCCTAAGTTCTTACCAAAGTGGTGAGTCTCAACACGATGAGACATTGAGAAGGCCCCCTATCAAAATCTAGAGTAATAGGAGGTTTTAATAAGTTCTGGCCATTTTAATTTAGAATAATCATATAGTAATTGCCATAAAAGCTTACACTTTAGTGTCAAGTTGAAGTTCTTGATATTAATGATTCCCCATTTATTCTGCTCCTTATCTTGATAAATATTTTCCCATCTAACTAAATGATAACGGGAATTTTGCGTCGAGGTAGATTGTCACAAGAACTTTCGTTTGAGCCTATCAAATTCTTTTTCTACTCGAATAGGGAGATGAAGAATCGAAAGATAATAAGTAGAAATAATAAATAATATAGAGTCAACCAAGATTAGTCTACCACTCAAGGATAGATACATAGATTTCCAAGATAATAGTTTAGTTGCAATTTTATCGATACCAATCACTATAAGATGCTTTCCTATAATAGAGTAAAAGACCGAGATATTTAATGGACAAGGACAAACTTTTACACCCCAAAATGTCACAGTGAAATCAGCTCATTAGACACTCCAATACCCCAAGATGGCCAACACATGCCTCAAAATAGCACAGGATTCTTTTAACATTAATCAAGTATTCCATTGATGGTGATATAAACAAAAAGGTGTCGTTGGCATATTGTATATTTACCAAATTGAGACCATTATGAGGAAATTGATTTCCAGATATTAGGTTATTTTGAAATCCCAAAGTCAGCATTCTATTTAGAACATGTGTGGCCACTATGAATAAGAGTGGTGAAAGTAGATCACCTTGCCTTAATTCATTATGGGCACAAAATATCCCTTTGGTGACCCATTGATTAATACAGAGTATCTAACCAAAGAAATACACATCTAGATCTATGAAACCCACTTCTCACCATAGTCTATATCCTTTAGTGTATTTAGGAAAAATTCCCAATTGACGTTATCGAAAGTTTTTTCAAAATCTATTTTAAAGATAAACCTGGAGAATGTGACTAATGCATATAGTGAATTGTTTCTTAGGTAATTAAAAAACAATCACTAATACTTCTTCTTAGAAGAAAGGCACATTAATTTTCATTTAAGATATGATTCAGGATCGGACTAATCCTATTGGCTAATCATTTAGAGATAATTTTATAACTACTATTTTAGAGACTGATAAGTCTAAAGTCGTGAATGCAATGAGTTCCTTCCTTCTTAGGAATGAGAGTAATAAAGATCTGATTAATTCCTTGAAGAGTACCACTCTCTCGAGATTCAAATAAATGATTAGACATATTGAAAATTTCCATTTTAATATATTCCCAAAAGCTCTAATAGAAACACAAAGGAAAGCCTTTAGGACTCAATGATTTTTCACCTGAAAGTGAAAAAGCACTACATCTGATTTCTTCCATGGTAAAACACCTAGAAGTGAAAATTGTTGTAATTGTTGTAATTATTAGTACATAGGTATTACTAAGTAACATACCTAGTTTGTTCCTTAAGTCTCAAAAAAATTCCTTCTTATTTGTGGTACCCCTCTCCCATTTGGTTATGGTTTGAAATTAATTGTTGATTTAAATTTATTAACCTTTGACCACAAAAATTACAACTAAGATTTGATAAAAATTCAATAATATTTTAAGCTAATTCTCAATGTTAATACCTTTCTAAACCATTAACCTTTTTACATACAGTTTCCTTACTACAATTGATTTTGAGTATTACCTTTTTTCATCAATTTGGCTCTTAATATGCGAAATTGTACCCAAAAAATTGAGGTTTAAAATACAAATAAGATCGATGACTAAATTGAATGATCATCATTGAAAGTTTTCGTCATAGTTATTATGCAATTTTGTTGATCAATTGTCAATCAACTGTCTTAAGTAATTTGATAATAAATGCAAATGAGAAGCCATATTAGGGGAGAGGGGGAGTGTGCACTTAAAAATGAAAGGAAACTAGAGGAAAAGAATTTATTTTCCTTTTAATCAAAAAGTATGTTCAAAATTATGGTATTTGTGTACATTTTCTGTAGAAAATTAAATTCCTTTGGTTTTCAATATATGTTTAAAATATCTTCTTCTCTTTTTCACCCATAAAGGTGGAATTTGAAGAGACAATATGTTTTCCTACTTTTTGCATGTATACAAATACAAATGAAAAATCTCATGATTTCATTTTCTTTGTTGTATATTTTCCTTTCTTTTAGTTTCCTTGACACAAACAAACTATTGATTGGTAAAATCAAAGGGTTCTTTGTAAACTAAGAAATACTCAGGATTTTTCAACGGGCATGGATCATTATAAGATTTTTCATTACATGTTTACATGGTTATATTTAATTATATTGTGGCTCTTGAAAATACATGTTAGATATCAATGACAAAACATACGTTTCTGATGATGTTGAAAATTTGGTAAAATTGATCACACTTTCATTTAACTTAGGAAGTACCGCATTTTGATAAATGAAGTGGAAGCTGTCTAATTTTACCAAGTACCAAGATTACATAGAATCATGGATCCGATACATAATAACGTGGGAAACGTAAGTACAAAATTAAGGAAACCATCATGTTTCTGGAATGAGAATCAACCTGAATCTAGACATGGAATTCGGGCCGGGCCGGGTCGGGCCGGCCCGGCTCATGAAAGAGCAAGCCCGCCCGGGCCTAGGCCGGGTCGCCTTCAAAGGACGATGGGCCCGACACGGCCCATGGCCCGCTTGTGGGCTGGGCCAACGGGCCCACGGGCCGGGCCGGGCCGGGTCGGTCCTACGGGCCCAAAAATAAAATAAAATAAAATAATATTTAAAATAATAATAAAATAATATTTAAAAAAAGTTTTATTAATTTTTTTTTTAAATACAACAAAAAAATTACATGTTTACATAAAAAATACAAAATATATTTACATCATTTGTTTTACATTTTTTCCCAATTTTTACATAAAGAATTAAACTTGTGGAGAGTCTGTTCTGCCTGTCGAAGTTGATGTCGCATCATCGTCTTCTTCTGATTCAGACTTTAAGTTCAAACCTTCAAAACAACTAAGCGCATCGTACCAATCTTTCAAGTAGACGGAGGCTTCTACAGACTTCTCTGATAATCTACATCTTCTATCATTCAATACTCTTTTCCCTGCAGAAAATGCAGATTCCGATGCCACAGTTACGCCGGAATCGTTAGTAAATCTTTGGCCATTCTTGCAACTATAGGAAACCTAATAGCTGTAGTAGACCACCAATTTAATATATTTAAATTATCTATTTCTAAATCACTAAAAGCAATTGGGGATTCTAAATGATTATCTAATTCATTATTTGTACTTGATTTTATATATTTTTCCTTCTTTTTATTTAATCTACTCCATAAAGAGCCACCACCACTACTACTACTTGCTTGTGATCCTAATATATTAGATTCTTGA
>JAMKQA010250864.1:0-11402 GCA_024699735.1 Posidonia australis
TATATATATATATATATGCTCTTCCATTCTTCGTCAAGCTCAAACAGTGTTGATGTACATTTTCAATGGTCTTTCCAAGATCCATAAAAGATGCATGACGTAAATTAAAATGGGAATTGATAATGCCAAGGGGTCTGTGGCTGGCTGGTTCCCGCACGGAGAATTAATGATGAATGTAGTCGAAAGAGGCCAGGTGGTTGACTTATAAGAAGACAACAAGGAAGAAACCATTAAAGAATCACAAAAGTCAAAATATTTGAGTGAAAAGAGAGGGAGGAACACGTGCTGTTCATTGCATTCGTGGTCGCGTCCACGTCAATATTACTCCTGTGTCGTTGACATTCCCCACGGACAATAAATAGATACAAGACGTACTTGCATAAGTGTTTTTTGGTAACGTGTTACATTAACTTCTTGACAATAATAACTTCAAGAGTAAAGTAAGTTCAAAATTACACAAACTGGAGTGTATATACAGACCTCAAAATTAAAAGACCATAAATATAATAGGTCAAAAAACAAAATCATCCACTTACAGAGGTGGAAGGTATCTAAATAATTCCAAATTTTACAACTCCAAGTCTAAACTGAAAACTGATTAAAAGAAGTTAATCAGACAGCAGTATCCTCATTGAAATTGTGCATAGAAGGAGAAAGCTCAACAGAAGAGTTAACAGAGGGATTAACAGGAGGACGAAGAGGAGGAGGGTGCATCAGGAGATTCGTTGAAGGGGCTTCAGCACTTTGTGAATGGCCAATGTTCCAGAAACTCTACATGACTGATACAGAATGGAGCAACTCCTCCTTTTTAAAACCTGTGCTCAGATTTTCTAGCCAGGAATACATAAGAGTGATAACATTGAATATAATCGAATTACTAGAGTTGAATATATTACGGAAAATTCTATTATTTCTTTCTCTCCAAATACACCAAACTACAGCAAGGATGAGAACATTCCACTCAGTTTTAGAAAAATCAAAAAAACATTCAGGTCTATATCTAAACATATCTTCTACATTAGCAAAAACTGGGAATAAAGGTTAAGAATTTCCAGACAGATATTTCAAGGGGATGCCATCCCTCCATTTATTCTCCCAAAAGATAGTGTTTTCCCCATTGCCAACTTCAAAAGTAGTGAAACAATTAAATGTATTAAAACAAGCTTTTAGTTGCTGCCAAACAGGTGAGGACCTTCCTCCTGAAGTGTTAAGAAGAGCCCCTGGCCAAGACCTAGAGCCATATCTAGCTTTTAATAAGGATGGCCATTTCAAGTTGGGTGTGTGAGTCAATAGCTGCCACAAGAGTTTGCATTTTAGTACTAAGTTAAAATTTCTGAGATTAATTATGTCCCAACCTTTTTGCTCCTTAGGCCTACATAATACTGTCCATTTTACTATATGATAACCTTTATTATTAGAGGAAGTAGACTTCCAAAGGAACCAACAACTAAGTCGGTCAATTTCAAGTTCAACTCTTGAGGGTAAGTGTAATACAGACAAATAGTAAGTGGGTATTGCAGATAAGACTGAGTTAACAAGGGTTAATCGCCCTCTCATAGAGAGAAATTTTGCCTTCCAAGATGACAACCTACTAGAAATCCTCTCAATAACTGGTGACCAGTCCTGATATATGGCTCTTCTATAGTGCAAAGGAAGTCTAAGGTAGGTAATAGGTAACTCTGCAGTCTGGCATCCCAAAATGTCACAATAGTTTTCCAGTAATGGCCCAGAAGTAGTAACACCAGTGAGGGAGGATTTTTGAAAGTTTATTTTAAGTCCAGAGCAAGTCTGGAAACAGCATAAAATACTTTTTATATTCACTATATTGTTTTTATCAGAGGAAAGGAAAAGGATAGTGTCATCTATATATTGTATATTCTTGACATTTGGGCCTCCATTTGGAAATTGAATCCTAGAAATGAAGCCATTCTCAGAAGAAAGAGCTAACATTCTATTAAGAATGTGAGATACCACGATAAATAAAAGAGGAGATATGGGGTCTCCTTGTCTAAGTCCATTAGAAACGCTAAAGAAACCCTGAGGAGACCCATTTGCCAGAATGGAGAACCTGACAGAAGAAACACACATATGGATCCAAGTGATCCACTAGTTACCACAGCCAAGCCCCTTAAGTGAGTTTAGTAAAAAATCCCAATTTACATTATCAAATGTTTTTTCAAAATCTAGTTTAAGAATAAATCCTATGACAGAAGCAACCTTCATATAGTTTAAGGTTTCTTGCGCAACTAAGAAACAATCCTCAATGTTCCTTCTAGAGAGGAAAGCACATTGGGAGTCATTAATTACATTATTAAGAATAGGAGTGATTCTACAAGCCAAACATTTAGTAATGATCTTATAAGTGCTATTTAGCAAACTGATAGACCTGTAATCTTTGATGCACTGGGCCCCTTCCTTTTTTGGGATTAGTACTATGAAGGTTTGATTTATTGGTTTAAAAGCATCACTATCCTAAGAAAGGAAGAAGTTGTAGAAGAGACTCATAAGATCAGACTTCATGACCTCCCAGAAATCTTGAAATAACACTATGGGATATCCATCTGGACCAGGAGATTTATCACCTGGATGATCAAATACACTCTTTTTGATTTCTGCTATTGTAAATTCTCCCTCAAGAAGACCAGGATTAGAGATTTTCTTAGGTAGTAATGAGTCCCAAAATAAAGAAACCTTACATTCAGTTTTCTTATTGAATTGCTGAGTAATACTACAAGAAAAATCAGATTTTACGAGGACTTTTAGCGAGCACATTGCGAGGACATGTCCTTGCAATATATTAACGAGGAAAAATAACGAGGACAAAGCGAGGAACCTTATTTAGTGAGGACTTAACGAGGACATGTCCTCGCTATATGTCTTCGCAACAGTGCCCTAAAATTACATCCGTCCCTTTTTCACCCAAAGCCACACCAGTTCTCATCACCGACGTCCACACCCTCTCCCACGGCCTCGACCCCTCCCACGACCTACTCCACACCACCCACTCCATCACCGTCCACTCCCTCACCCTCCCCTTCCCCCTCCGTCTCCTCCTCGGCCACGATTCCGTCGTCTGCCACTACGTCGAGACCACCATCGTCGACTCCCCCAACCGGACCATGGACGTCGTCGCCAGGAACGTCTGTCATCGCCGTCGTGGCGAGGAAGGTGGAGCAAAGGTGCGCCGAGAGGTTCATGCAGAATAGCGCCAAGGGGAGGGATGTGGTCGAGAGGATCTGCAAGTATCTCGAGGCCGAGTCGGCAAGTGGATTGTTTTTATTTCTAGAATAAATTCATATGCAATTTTAAAATTCACTTGTTTTCTACGTGAAGTTGAAAGCATGTGTCTCGGCAGCAATTTGGATTTTGAGATGCTGCAAGGACATGAAATCTTGCTAAATAGGGAGTGATATTGCTGCAAGGGCTAAAAATGGGACTAGCAAGACAGCTGCATTTTGTATTCCTGCATTGGAGAAAATTAATCAAGACAACAATGTTATTCAAGGTTTCCTGCGTTAGCTTCGAGCTTTGGCGACGGTGGGGCGGTCTCTTTCTTCGCTCCGGCACACCGTTGCTTCCACAGGCTTCTCAACTCATCCTGCCACCGCCCCAGACGAGGAGCAAGTTGGATTATTCTGCCAGTTTTTTGTGTTTTTTACGCATTTGTGTGGTACCTGCTTGTTTATATCCTGAAAGATTTGATCTTTTTTGGTAGGTGCTTGTGGAAAGTGGGGGCGACTTCGAGGACGATGGCCTTGCATCGGCCCGCGTCACTGAATGCGCTGACTACTACCATGGTAGTGTTTTATTTTGATTTTTCTGTATTGGGTTGTGAAGAAGTAATGTTGGGTGGGGTGAAATGCAGAGAAAGGATTCATTCTGTCGAAATTTTGCCTGTGGGTTGGGCATTGTTGTTGTCATTTGAGTGTTGATTTGCTTGGCTTGTTGTAGGGGTCTCGGTTGATAAAGTTGTATGAGAGTTGGGAAGAGAATCCTAATATTGGGTTTGTCGTAATGAAGGAGTTATACATGCTAAGATGTTACAGGATCATCGGAACCGAGTTTTCCATGACTTCTAAAATGATGCATGTAGGAATCTTGTGTGTACTGGTATGTATCGCACTTTTGTTCATCTTCAACATTCAACTATTGTAGTTTTTTGTAGTTCTAGAAATGATAGTACATGTTTATGATTAAAGTTCAGAATTGAATGCTTTAGTTGCATCTGGTAGTTTTCTGTTGCATATGTCCTGCAGTATCATGTGGATCTTGCCGTGTATTTGTTCATCTTCAACATTCAACTATTGTAGTTTTTTGTAGTTCTGAAAATTTTAATTTTTTTTATCACTTGCGAGGACTTAGCGAGAACATTTTCCTCGCTAAGTCCTCGTAATTATTTATTTTTTATTTTTTTAAAATTTTTTTGCGAGGACTTAGCATGGACATTGTGAGGAAATTACAACTAATAGCGAGGACATAACGAGGACTTTCTGTCTTCGTCAAGTCCTCGCAAAATTTCTTACAAGGATTTCACTAGGAAATTTACTCGCAATTGAAATTTAACGATGATGCATTTAGTGAGGACTTATTGTCCTCGCAAAGGTCATTAGCGAGGAAATTGCGAGGACATTGGGAGGACTTAGCGAGGAAATTTGTCCTCGCGATTTCTTGTTTTTCTAGCTCAATACGGATAAGAGAAGGGGAGGTCAGGGGGATGCCATTAACTTGAAGATAACCGATAGTGTTGAATCTTCTACGGCATTTAACCATATTATGAAAGAAAGATGTGTTTAGATCCCCCTCCTTTAGCCATTGTATCCTAGACTTTTGTCTCCAGTAGACTTCTTGCTCTAAAAGAAGGCTTTGATGTTCCTTTCTCAGCTTGTTTTTGAATTCTAGAGAAGTATTATCTAATACATAAGACTCTGACATTTGATCAATAAAGGAGATTTGATTCTCAATGTACTCTAGTCTCTTTCTTCTCTCCTCCCTGATGGGAGTGATCCAAGCCTTAATGTGTCCCTTAAGAACTTTAAGTTTAAAAGCAAAGTGAGCAAAAGGGGAATCTAAGTTGAAACTAGTGGCTGGATTCTCCCAGCAGTTTATAATAAACTCATGAAACCCCTCTATGATTAACCAGGATTTATAAAATTTAAAAGGAATATGTCCCTAGTCCATAGTTTTGGTATCTAGAGAGATTGGAATATGGTCTGAAACAACCCTAGCCTTACGAACACATAAGGAATCAGGATAGAAGTTTGACCAGTTAGGGGAGACAATAAATCTGTCTAACTTGATTATAGAAGGTTGGGTCTGGAAATTAGACCAAGTATATTGACAATTATTAAGAGAAAAGTTAATAAGAAGGTTGGTATCAATGAAATCATTAAAATTAATCATGGCAGGAGATAAACCAGGGTTTATAGAATGTTCATATGTATACCTAGTAATATTGAAATCCCCCCCAATCACCCAATTCTTGTTTACCAAATTACTCAAGTTGTCCAGCTCAGAAAGAAAATCTTGTTTGAGTTTAGATTCACAGGGACCATAAACCCCTGTTAACTACCAATCCAGGCCATCCAAGTGATTCCTGAAATTAATTGAGAGACTAAAAGTGGACAGGTGGGTAGATGAAATATCAAAGAGTCTTCCATCTCAACCAATTAGAATTCCCCTAGATGCCCCAATTGAGGGTAGATAAGCCCAATTACTAATTTTCCTTCTCCCAAAGTCCTGAACAAACTTGGAGTATAACTTTCTTTTTTTGTTTCACTAAATATTATTATATCACTTTTGCTTGTTTTAATAAAGTTCCTGGCTGTCCTTTTTTTTCAACTACTTCCAAGTCCCCTAATATTCCATGCAGCAATAATCATTAAGCTTGAGAGTGCAAACGTAGAGATTCCAAGTTCTCTACAATATTAGACATATCATCTAGATTGACCAGGCCTAAACCCTGTCCAGATCTTACAGAATTGAGGAATATACTAGATTCACCCAGGGACTGTAAATTAATTCCAATTTTGCCACAAAACTCTTGAAATTGTTGATATGAATCTCAAGTTAATGCATCATTAACTAGATGATTACATGAAAGGTCCTCTGACTAACTTGATGTAGAAAAAACGTTAGGAGAAGCAATGGATGAATTAGAAAGAGGACATGATTCTTGAGAATTAACAGAGTGTGGAGAGGAGGTACCTGGTGCATGAATAGGTGTAGTTGGATGAGATGATGGTATGTCCCCAAGTCCAGAACCCAGGTCATCTTGTTCCAAATAGTCCAAAACCGTGAGCACCTTTTTAAATTTGGCGAGAGAAATATTCCTGACCCTGATTTCGTCGTCCACAAATTTAGAAGTACTAGTAATCCTAGGATTCTCAATTGAGCTTGTGCCTGTAATTGGTGATGGAGGGACCCTAGATGGGGATGGTGAAATGGTGGGAGTGGGAAGTAAGCCTGCAGTGATGGGAGCAGGGCTTGGATGGTCATGGTCCAAACATTCTTCCCCGGTTAGGATGCCTTGCTGTTTCTATCATTCCGCCAGTCCTTGGTGTTTTTAAAAGACCTACGAACAGGAGGTACCCTTCTAGGGGCAAAAGATGCAGGTGTACTGGTTTTTTTAAGCCAAGGGGGAAGGGAGACAAAAGTTATTGAAGGTGAGGGACATAAATTCCAACAGTGCCTGAATTTGATAGGGTAGACTATCCTTCCAAAAGCAAAAAAACCTAGTATCCAGGATTTCTTTGCTAGGATGAAGTCTGATTTTCACCTTAGCAAAGCCCAGGAATTTAAGCCTATCTAAAGAGGTATCCATCTCCAAGACATCTGTGAACTCAGAGATCATGTGAGATAACAAGTCTATATTCCAAAAGTGGTGGGGTATACCCTCCAGTCTAATCCACATTCCTTCATCTTTCAGGATAAAGACAACATTAGAATTGACTGACCAAGGAACGTAAGAGGAAGAAAGCGCATGAAGAGTAACGCCATATAGATTTAAGGCCTCATTCCAAGTAGAGATGGAGGGGAATTTAAGAAGGAATTTACCAGGTGAAAAATCTAGGACGTCCACAGAGACAGAGGGGGCCAGTTAGTGCGCAGATGTTCTTCCAGGCTAAGTCTAGTTAGGTGTGGTGAGTGTGTAGTGATAATCACACAACAAGATAGAAGTTGTAGCTGGTCATGCACGACCTCAGAGGGAGGGAGGAACTTCGGGGTATGGGGGTTAAGACTAGTCATCGGAAAAGAGGCAGTAGCAGGATGAGGAACCTGAAAAAATTGACAAATGGCTACCGAATGAGATGGGGATGCACACTTGAAACAAGAACCAGAATACCTACAAAACTTCTTGGTATGCCCCCGAAGACCACAAGAAAAGCATCTCCCAGGCTTGTAACAAAAACTTACCAAAGGCGAGGTAGTCTTCCTCTGGGTCACCACGGTCCAACGAACCAAAGGGTCTTCAAGAGAAGTGAAAGACCCCTCTGCCGAGAGGATCGAAGATTGATCCGAGCTCCCAGAGACTTGAGCGTGCGTATACTCTGGAGGAGTTCTAAGAGTAGAGGCGAGGGGAGCAAAACGAGAGCCACTGAGGCAGGAGGAAGAAGAAACGCAAAGTAAGTTGCGTGTTGTAGTAGACCTATTCGTCAGAGAACGTATCTCTTTTGCAGGGGAAATCCTAGAGTGAGAGTCTCGTGCGGAGCCCAAGAAAGAAGGCAAAGGGTTACTGACAAAAGCCATATCCTGAGTAATTGCGTTTGAGAGAAATGGAGGCAGAATCGCTCGATTCAAATTGGGTGCCAACTCAACAAGGTTATTTGAACGACAGCTAATAATCTCATTAGTCCTGCAGTAATTCCCATTATCCTCTAAATTCCACATAGAGTTATTAAAAGAGTTAATTAAAGAAAGATTAGGAGGGGAGAAGCCGGAAAAGTTCCACATTGAACTCAAGACGTTAGTCAACAACGCTGTCGAAAATTTATTGTCTCGGTTGGAGAGCCACTCAAGTCCATTGAGTGTGTCTTCTTCGACGGACCATCAGGGTCCGATCGGTGAAGGACGAACCCTAGGAAGAGAAGTGGGGCAAAAAGCTGTATCTAACGGAGAAAAAAACCAATCCATCAAACCACAAGTGCTGTCAACCCCAAGGATAGAATTTCTACCAAGTAAATTGCCAGTTCTACTGTAGGAAGAGGACGTAAAACTATTCCCAAACACAAAAACACAAAAATCTAAGTAAGTCCAAACAGAAAACTTAAAAGTATCCACGCAAATGATATTTAAAGCATCAAGGCTCAAGATACAACGCGATAGATTGCTAAACTTAAAAGGAAACAAATCATTCGGTCTAGCTTCAACATTAATATGTAATACCAGTCAAAAATCAAAGCCAACTGCCTCCTCTGATCGCCAGGAGAGACATAACTTTCCAAAGAGTAACCAGGAAGAGAGGAATCGTCCCCTGAGAGCGAGATTATTCGACGATCGGCCAGGGTGTAGGTCAAGAAAAGAGTGAAGGGGGCGGCGAAGGTATAACAAGGGTGCGTACCTGCAGGTCCTTCTTTCCCATGGGAAAACGGCGTCGACGAAGAGCTGATCTCCATCGACGATGAGTCAATCTTGAAGAAGATGGGGTCTCCAAGGTCAAGAGACCCTCGTCCTCCTCCTCCTCCTCCTCCTCCAAAAGGCTATCCTTAAAGGCTAACCAGACAAAACTAGTGGCTCTATGAAGAAAGCAACGAACAGAACAAGCAAAACCTCCACCGCAACGACCCATTAGGACTTTTCTAAAGACGTTCACAGAGTTTCGACCAAGGTTCCATACATGCATAAGTTACAAAACAAAAAACAAAAAACAAAAATGGCAAAACAAAGATATACATGAGACAACAAGGGTGTTGCGGCTGCTTATAACGCGGCTTTGACAATAGCGTACGTCATTATAGACTACTGATATTAATTGCAGATGCAGAAAGATGGTTCTGGAATAGATTTTCATTTGATGGTAAATTACAGCTGTCCAATATAAGTGTCTTGACTAGTAAAGATTGCCGACAATTTCGTTTTCCTAAACAGTGTCTTGATGGTCCTTGTCCCTCCGTTACTTCTAAGTGCTAATTAATATTGCGACTACTGTACATAAGTAGGGGGAAAAAAATGTCATGCATATTTAAGAGGTCGGGGGACGAGTCCAATAATAGGATACTGATGTTATACATTTTTCATAAATGGACATTGACTTTCTTTATCCTAAATGGCGACCAGGTTGCGGATCAAGCTTTGATTCTTTCTTTGTCACTGTTGCGTATTGACGACGTTGCATTTTCAACTACAGCGTAAGCTTGCGAGCAAAGTATTGTATCGTCGAAGAGAACAGGAATCAGTAGTTGTTTACGATAAATTTCTTTAATTTCTTCGAGGAAATGGTAATTAATTACATAACTTGATTACGTTTTACGTACTTATTTATTGACTAGCTAACTCATTCTGCTTTGCTGTAACTTGAGACGAAATCATTAATTGACGATGCATTCGCTACTGTGTAAATGGGAGATTCTGAAGAAATCATATTTGGTGTGTTTTTTTTTTTCTAATCGGAGTCCCTCCTCCGTCGAAGCAGACAATCAGTCGACTCCTTTAGGAGTCGAACTTGCAACCCTAAAGGCCCCAAAGGAGCTCAGGTGTGCTTTATTCATTATTCACAGGTGCCTCTAACACTTGTCATGTGGCTTGGAAAAGAATAAACCATTGTCGACGCAATCGCTGAATGTGTAAATGGAAGATTCTGATGTCAAATTTCGTCTGCTTTATTCGTTATTCACAAGTTTCTTACATTTGAGACAATGTCTCATTGTCACAGTGACTGGGAGAACTCTAAACTTGTCACAGAATCCCAGATTCGAATCCTAGGACATGCATAAAAAATTCTCCTCTAACTATCTCAACCGTTAACAAAAAAAAAAAAACAAGTTTCTCACATTTGTCCTGTATCTCGGAAAAGAATGACCGGCGATAATTTGGATGGCCATGTTCTTGGACTTGGACTTGGTAGCTCAGACGTGTGTAGACCGGTAAAACTGATCGTTCAATAGGAAAGACTCGGACAACCACTAAACACAAGCTTTAGGAATCTAATTTAGTGATTTTCTCATCTGAAGATTGACATTCAAGTTACGTTTGTGCCTCACCTAATTGTATCTTATGAGTATATATATCACCGAGATGTTAAGGTCCCAAATGGTGCAATTTCGATAATTTTCAACTATTAGATTATAATCTGTAATGGAAACTGAAATAAATTTCAAAAATCAATGTCGTAAATAATTTCTATTAAATTTATAAAAAGCTTCCTAAATACCTATCTTGTAGGTGTACTTTGGTGTAGTATTTAATTCTAGTTGAGAGAGTAGTCTTGCTAAAGTCACTTTTATTTTCTTTACTTTCTTAATCATATTTCACTTTATAAGTTAGTTGAAGTAATTTCTTGCCATGTTGCACCATCACGTCTGTTGGAAGGTGGTTAACGAAGACCACAGTAACGAATGGTCGTTTCTTGTAAAACGGTCGGTGATATCATCGAAAATTTGGAACCAATTAGGATAGAGGGGGTAACAGGTATTTTCACTCCTTATATAAAGAGGTGATAGTGGATACAGAAAAAAAAACTATCGAAAATCCTTACCCATCGAAGCCTTAATATCGACGTCGCCATCGCTGTTGCACCTTCAAGTGGGATCAGAGCCACCGACTTCCTTGTGTTGCCGATCCCTTACGCTGTCGCTCCTTCGCGTACTCACCGGTGGCTTCCGCCCTTCCTCCGGCACTGTCGGTTGTTCCCCTCCGCGTATGGTCCCCCTTGTGCACTCGTTTCCCACCCTCGTCCCTGCGCAACTTCACCCGCGTGCGCCGTCTCTCTGCAATCACCCCCGTGAACGCCGCTCGACATCTTGGTTTTGTCCTTTACTTAGCATGCTTTTTGCGCTTTATTTCACACATTTGCTCTGTCACTGCACACACTTGCTATATATCATGCCTTTTGATGTGATAGATGTTTTTTTTCACAATCATGATGTCACGACACTTGCACATGCCATGATTATGCCTTTTGCTTTTTGTTTGCGTACTTGCATGCCTTGTGTGTTTTCTTCCCCTTTTCGCACTTGACATGCCTAGGAGAGTAGAGACATGTTTATTTCCCTCTTCTGGTTAAAATAAAACACACAAACTCAGAGAACAATTAATAAGACAAAACTAGAGACCAAATCAAACTCTCCCCCCGGTTAATAAAATGCAAGGAAAAGACATTAAAGCATATTGCATGATTGAGCATATAGGGCATGCATTCTTCTCCCCTGAGTCCACCTACAGTCTGCGAAGGACAATTCTGGTAATCC
>JAMKQA010250865.1:0-13773 GCA_024699735.1 Posidonia australis
GCCTGATTATCCATTTTTATTATAAACCATGTAATTATTTGCAATATTGTGTATAATGGTTTATTAATGGGTAATCTGTTGTTTCTTGGTTGTGTGAGGTTGTGGTTGGCTTTCTGTGCATCTGCTTGTGATTTGGGATCCACGTGCAGTCCAATTTGAGGATGCACAGTTGCCTCAGTTTGCGTGCCTGTCTTTTCTTCCTTTCTTTTCCTTCTTTTTCTCCTTCCTTTCCTTCCTCTCATGAGCCACATACTTTTCTCCTCGTCCCCTTCCCTTCCCCGACCCGTGCCACCAACAACACTGGTCCGTGCCTCGCCGTCTCCTCCGATGCGATGGGCGGCCGACGCGATGCGGGTGGAGAGGAGGATAAGTGGAGGTCACGGCATGTAGAGAGAGGAAGGGGTGATATAGAGATGAGGAAAGGGAGAGGATCGACGTGTAACCAAGGAGGTGGTGAGCTGCCCGTGTGTTCCGTCGGCAGTGGCGGTTCGTCGGAGTGTAGGGAAGGTCGCCGGGTGCTGTGCCAAATATGCGACCCCTTCCCTTTCCTCTGTTTGGTGTTTTGTTGATAGTAGGATTATTTGCATGAAAATCAAGATAATGCATGGAAAATTGTAGAAAAAATCATGAAATGAATGGGAATGTGTTGTATTGCATGAGAATGTAGAGATCATGTGGTTAGGATTCATGTTTGGGGGAAAAATGTGATTTTGGGGTTGAAGGCTATAGTAGCCATTCTTGAGCCCTTTCCCCTTGTGATTTTTGTATGAGTTGTGTGATTGATGAAATCATGAATGGTTTGAGTGGTTTTGAAGTAGACTTGAGAGTCTACACCCCATGTTTTTATGGAAATTTATGATGCATGTTTGGGGTCTCCGATCGGGACTCCGACTTGGGGCGATTTTTCGCTACCTGAACAGGGGTGTGCCCTGTCTGTGAAGAATTCGGTATGCCGAAAAAATTCGGTATGCCGAAATCGTAGCAAATTAGGCCAGGACCCAAGGTTCGGTAGACCGAAATTTCACGGTCGACCGAAACAGGGGTTTCGGCATACCGAAAAGATTCGATATACCGAAACAGGAAATTTTGGTATACCGAATAGAAAATTCAGTATACCGTTTTTGCCATAACTTTTAAAGGTTAAAAGGTGATTTTTAATGAATGTTAAGTGGTGTTATGGTATGGTGGGTTTATGTGAATGTTGTTTGCCCCGTGTAACAACATGGAGGCATGTTGAACCCCAAACAAATGGATTTGGGTGTGGTTTTGGGTTTTGACCCTACATATGAATGGAAAGATGATTTTGTGTGGTTTTTGGCATGAGACCCAATTTATGGTTTTAATGTGGTTTTGATGGCTTGAGTTGGGACCCCAGTGGAGGGTCAAGTGTTGCAAGGAAACAGAGTCCTGCAACGGAGAAAGAATGAAATGGAAAATGGTATTTGAAAAATTGGAAAGAGTTTTGAAATGGAACACTAATATTGTGTTATGAACAAGACTGTGGTTTTCGAGCTTGAGCTGGTGTAGACTGAGCTTGGGCCTTTGAGCCTAGTTGTTTGGGTCACCGTCAGTGTAGGCTGAGCCTGGGTAGTTGTACCTAGTTGTTCGGGTCACTGAGCTCGAAGTGGTGTAGGCTGAGCCTGGGCTTTTAAGCCTAGTTGTTCAGGTCACTGATGGTGTAGGCTGAGCCTGGGTCATTGGACCTGGTTATTCGAGTCACCGACTGGGGCGTCAGGCAGAGACGTATCCCTATGCACTTGTGAAAATGAAATTGAGGCTGGTTGGCCAGGGCGGTGACATCCCGCATGGGGAATCTCATCGTGGCAATGCAGGAAGGTAGGGGAAGGATGTCCTCGCCTACTGCTTGTGTGCCTGGTTACCCCTGATCAAGGTAGCAATAGTAAAGAAAAGTGGAAATGAATAAAGAAATAGAAATGTGGTTTGGTCAGGATTGGACTTGTGAAATGGTCATAAAATCCTGAAAAGAAATGATGATGTTTTAACCAGTTGCCAGCCAATGTTTATGATTTGGTTTTGAGCCCAATGCCATTGTGTTTTAGGCTTGATCTGGTCAAAATGTGTATTTGAAAAGTTTGTTTTGGAAAGAAATCCCCAGTATTGAAAATGGAATTGTTTTGGAAAAAAAAAAATGAATTCCAAAAGCTTTTTGAAAGGAATGTTTTGTAAGAAAAAGAATATGGTTTTGGGATTGAATTCCCAAGTGATTGTTTAATAAAAGAAAGGATGATTTTCAAAATGGAGAAAACCAAGTTTTTTGCAAAATGATAAGAAACAAGTTTCTTTTGGTTTTGCCGAATTTTGTTTGTGGTTGTGGATTTGGGGCGCGTATTGGGTGACTTAGATGTCACTCATGCGTGCTATTTGGTTTTCAAGTGCAGACCGTGTGCAGTCGGGTTCTGGTGCAGGAATTGGAGCTTCTAGCCGCACATTGTGATCGTAAAGGTGATCCTTGGTTACAGTTATATTTGTTTCTGTAATTAGTGTAATTATGCTTGGGATACTGTGATTTGGTAGCGTGCTCGGGATTGGGGTGTTACACGCGGTGAAGTTTCCCATGCAGTAGGACACCACCGTGACCAACAGGTCTCAATTTCTCTTCACATATGTTTGGGGATACATCTTCATCTGACGTCCCATTAGTGACCTGAACACCTGGTTCATATCCCTAGGCTCAGCCTACAGTGCTACTGTAGACACCCCAAATTTCTGATCTTGTAGGATGGAGATGTGGTGGCTGAGCTCTGACCTAATCAAGGCCTATTTAATTCATGGAAGCCCAATTGGGCCCATGAAGGCCCACATAGGCCATTAAGCCCGAATTGAGCCCAAAGCCCATAAAGATCAAAAATTCAATTTTTTCCTTCAACCCAACATTTCATTCATCCTTACCATATACATTAAAATCTTTTTTCTTCATTTATTCAAACTCTGCCAAAATCATATAGCCATCTTCACTGAACCCATTTTCCTTCACCAGGTTCCACACTAAATCAGCTTGAACCCACCAGCTTACTGAGCTCATCATCCCACCGTCAATCCAGCCAACAAATCAAAACTCCCTCAACCACTGGATTAGCCGTCGTCGGAGGAGCTTGGATCACCATCAATCCTTGTCGACAGTAAAGGGGACAGATTGGAGTGCGAGGGGGACAGCCGTTCGCTGTCATAACGGCAGTCGGAGTTAGTTATCCCTTCTGTTGTGTGTCGCGCGCCTGGCCAGAGAATATTGTTGGGTTCCGACAGCCTATATAA
This sequence comes from Posidonia australis, assembly GCA_024699735.1. Taxonomy (NCBI): domain Eukaryota; kingdom Viridiplantae; phylum Streptophyta; class Magnoliopsida; order Alismatales; family Posidoniaceae; genus Posidonia; species Posidonia australis. The sequence continues at coordinate 3,274 of JAMKQA010250865.1, forward strand.
GGACGAGGATGGGTGAGAATTGGAAAAAAGCCACACACGCGACAGAGACCCAGAGACCTTGAGCACCCGAGAGTTGAGAATTGAGAGCGAGAAGGAGAAGGGTAGAGCCAGAGCCGTCGTGGAGGAGGAGACCAATTGCTTCCAGAGTTCCGGCGAGTCGTCTCCGTTCAGGTATACCCACTGACCCATCTTAATTGTCTGAGTTTTTGCTTCTCTAGCCTTCCTCTCTCTTTCTGGGGTGTTTCCAAGGGATCTAGAGGGATCCCTTGGCCTATGACGCACCACCGTGCCCCGTCGTCGCAACAGCACAGTGACTGAGGTGGGGGGGGCAATCCAGGAGTCTCTTGGACCCCGGAGCCCTCTCTCCGCCTCCTCTGGCCACACCAGTTCTCCTCCACCATCTACATTGCTGCTCCGCCGCTTCCAGAAGCCCGCACCACGCTCACTGGAGAATGCGCCCATCCAACTGTCGTCGGAGAAGACGACCGTTCTGGCGGAAGACCGCGAGCCTCCCACTGCTCCGCGCCCTGCCGGTGGTCTAAGAACCATCCATGGCACGTCCCAAGACCTCCTAGACCTCTGGATCTACGCCTCGACAGCGGGAGCGTCCCAGCAACTTCGCTTGTCGGAGGAAGCCACGGCGGCGATGGCCAGGCCACCATCTCACATCGCCAACCTCCACGCCGCTCCGGAAGAAGCCCCGAGGCATCCCACAGCCACCAAGAGCCCTGGACCGCCGCTCTTTCACCTTCGAAGGTCTCCTCCTTCCTCGGAGCCATCTCCAGAGTCCCTCGACGGCAAAGGGGGTGGGGAGGCCTTCCCCACCGACCGATCGCGCATCGGCTCCAGTGGATCTCTCTCTTTCTTTCCCCTCTTGCTTCCTGTGGGGTCTGATCTAAGATCAGACCTTCGGAGGCCCCCCTCTAGCTTCCTCTGACGGTCGTCAGCGGTGGAGCTCCGCCGCTGGTGCCGTCGTTTCTTTTTTTATTTCTTTAAAAACATTAAAAACTTTTTTTAAGTAAAATCCAAGAGTATTTTACTCTTCTTGCATTTAGGTCCTTCTGGCATTACTTTTAGGTCCTTTTATTACATTTAGGTCCTTTCATCAATTTTCCTTAAATATTTCGAATAAAGTTTTAACTGAAAATATTACGTGTTTTGCCCTGAACATTTAAAATAATGTTTTCTGAGTTTAAAACTTTAGCAAAAGCCCTTCAGAGTTTATAAAATGTATTTTGTTTCAGGCAAATTGCATTGACAACCCTGAATTTCCTTGGAATGTTTCTGAGAGTTTGTTTTCTTTGTGAAAATTGCATATTAGTCCTCACAGTTCTCAAAATGTTCCTGAATGCTCATTTTTTATGGTTTATTTGCATGTAAGCCCCTGCATTCTTTTGAAACTTTCCAGAATGTACATTTCTTTGGTTTATTTGCATTTAACCCTTGGACTTATTTGAATACTTTTCTGAAGCTTATTTTTCTCTAGGTAAACTGCATTTTAACCCTCATACTTTACTGAAATTCTCTTGAATGCATGTTTCTGCTGGGTAATTTGCTGTTTAGCCCCTATACTTCATTGATTTTACTCTGATTTCCTGTTTTCAAGGGTAAAATGACCATTTTGCCCCTGAAACTTCTGGATCATTTCTGAGACATTTTTCTTGCATTTTTACCCTTATTTTATGCTGAATTGATTTAAATGCATGCTGTAGTAGTAAATTGCATTCTAACCCCTAAAGAACTTCATTTTGACTAGGGATGCACATTTGACCCCTGATTTCCTCATAATTGCATGGAATGTGTTTTCCAATGTATTTCCGATGATTTGGGCTTCCGGACATCAGTTTTCCTTGGAATCTGGGTTTTTTGCACAATACCCCTAGGAGTTTTCACATTTTCATTCACACTTGCATTTTGTATGGCTTTTCACATCTTTTTGCACGGATTTTCCCATCATTTCTTCCCGGTTTTCTCCCCTTTTTCCAGATTTTCCTCGATTTTCTGTGGTTTTCACTTGTTTTGGTTTTCCATCGCCCGTGAGAGTACTTTAAAAGGCTTATAAAGCCAACATGGTCCCGAAATAAGGATTATTTTTCCCCTTTTTTATTTTCTCAGATTTATCCTAATTTCCGCTGTTTTGCGAGATACTTTCCGAGAATTTCACGATTTTCCTCATCGCCCAAGGGCGTACAGTAAAACGGCATTAACAATGCCTACATTTGATCCTTGGATTTACTTTTTCCTTTATTTCATTTCTTCTTACTTGGATTTGGCATGTTTTCAATCATCTTCATGCATGAGCATATAGAATAAGCAAGCATACATTTAGCAGACCATTGATAGTAGGAAACCTAGAAGGATCGAGTTTTCTCGGGCACATGGGGGTGCCTAACCCCTTCCCCATGCGTAACCAAAATCCTTACCCTTTCTTTGGCCCGCATTCATCTTGCATTATCCATTAGGCACGGATCACACATGCATTCAGCATTTTTTTTTGTTTTGTGATTTTCTTGTGTTTGTTTTGGTTTTCCTCGTCTTTTCATTAAAAGACTAGGTGGTGACTCCTTTCATTATCCTTTTTGTCTTCCCTTGGTGTTTCCGAGTCTTATCTCTTCCTCCGAATTCACCATTTTTGCCGTGACCGTATCGGATCTCCTCGTGTGTTTCCGTACAATGAGTAGTAGGAGAGCCGCGCAAGGGTTCCACCGGCATGGTCACAGCCACAAACAATCGTGACCACAGTCATGTTTGACAATTGATATTCCATCAATTTGCCGAAACCAGCCCCTCGTGGTCCCACTCTGGCAACCACAGTCATGTATGACAATTGGTTTCTTTGGAGTATCATTCTCCTACCATATTGTCAACACCTACTACCACGATTCTATAACACATTATTAGTGTTTTATTTTCAAGAACTCTTAAGTTTCCATTTAAAACCATTTTCATTTCATTCATTTTCTTACAAAAATCTTTTCCATGCAACACATGACCCTCTACTAGGGTCCCAAATCAAATTCCTAAAAAATCATGCTTTAAAACCATTAATTGGGTCTCATGTCCAAAAACCACAAATTAATCACTTTATTCATTTTTTGGGGCTTCAATCCCAAAAGCATTTCCAAATCCACTTATCAGGATTTCTTATTCCTCCATGCCATTTACATGGGGAAAACTCCATTAACACATGCTCGTTGTCAAGTTAAAACCTTCTATTTCCATTTTCTATTCACAATTATCTATTTGGGCCTGAGCAAAATCGGTAGACCGAAAACCAGGTTCAGTATACCGAAAATCCATGATTCAGTATACCGAACCTTTTCGGTATACCGAAACTCTCTGTTTTGATTGATTGAAGGTTTTCGGTCTACCAAAACCAAGGGCATGGTAAAACCTAACAGCGATTCGGTATGCCAAACCCAGTCTGGCATGTCGAATCTCGTGTGGCCCGAGTACTTCCCCTGCTTACAAACCAAACGTTCGTCGGAAATGGGGACCTCCGGCGAACCCCTCAAACCATTCCTCATTCCATTCATCATGCAATCCATACGAAATCATAGAGGCATGGGGTGTGTTTTTAATTACTGTAACATGCATACCTAAAATTCGTATAAATCCACAAAATTTCGTCCTAACTGCATGATTTCTACCTATTCATGCTATCCATCACATTCTCATCCATTCGACTATTTTTCTGAAATTTTAAATGCATTTTACTCATTTTTCATGTATCATACTTATTCAACAAAAAACACAGGAAAAGAAGGGAAGAGGGGTCACATACCTCAAGCGGCACTCCAGTGACCTCCCTCGCACTCTGGTCGACCTCCCTGCACCCTGACCAAGCTTCTCCCATCAGGGATCTATGCGGTCAGGACTCACCCCTCCCTCTGGTTCGCGCACCACACTTCCTCTCCCTCATCTCTCTCTCGGCTTGGCTTCCCGGCATTTCCTCCTTCAACTTTATCCCCACCTCTCGCGTCGTGCTGACCTCCCATCGCATCACCCTTGCATCAGAGGGGACGGGGTGGCAAGGGTGGTGAGAAGAAGATGATGAAGGAGATGAGAACTTGTGTGGGACACAGAGAGAGAGGAAAAAAAAGAAAGAAAGAAAAGGGAAAAGCACGTAAACCGAGACAACTATGCATCCATCGGTCGGACCCCATATTGGTTCCACAACACCAACGGGTGCACAGAAAGCCAACCAAAACCTCACACACACACATGAACAACAGATTATCTATTAATAAATCATTTATACAATATTACAATTAATTACATGGTTTACTTAAAATAGATAATCAGGTCTAGATGTCACATCTTACCCCCTTTAAAATAATTTTGTCATTGGAATGCAGCTCCTCTAGCTACAATGGTCTCACCTGGGAGGCGTCAGTAAAACACTTAGCATGGATACTTGGATGGTGCTATGTACACCAGCCAACTCTGGAGGCAGATCTAGTCTGCATGCTACCTCACCAACCCTCTTAGTAATTTGGTATGATCCAATATATCTTGGGCTCAACTTGCCTCTCTTCCCGAACCACATTACTCCTTTGGTTGGTGACACCTGTAGGAATACGTAGTCTTCTTACTCGAATTCCAAAGGTCTCGGCCTCCTATTTGCATAACTTTCCTGCCGACTCTAGGTAGACAACAACCTCTTCCTAATCAGGTCCACCTTACCCTCGTACTGTTGTACGATCTCAAGCCCAACCAACTGTCTCTCACCCACCTCACTCCAGCAAGTGGGTATCCTATAAGGTCTGCCATACAATGCCTCATATTGTGCCATACCAATACTAGAGTGGTAACTGTTATTATATGCAAATTCAATCAGAGGCAAGTGATTCTTCTAGCTACCACCAAAGACCTAAGCGTAGGCCCTCAACATGTCCTCTAGTGTCTAGATCGTCCTCTCTGTTTGGCCATCCATCTGTGGGTGAAAGGCGGTACTAAAACTCATCACTGTACTGAAAGCTTCCTGTAAAGCTCTCATAACCTTGATGTAAACCTCGTGTCTCTATCAAATACAATAGACACTGGGACACCATACAATCTCACAATCTCTGCAACATATTACTTTGCCAACTTTGCCAAGGGAAGGTTCACCCTCATTGGCAGGAAATGTCCTTGGCAAACTCGTCACAAAATACATTGACACATTTTCCGATTTCCACACTGGAACATCTAGAGGCTGTAAAGTTCCTCCGGGCTCTTGGTGCTCTATCTTTACCATCTGACAAGTTGCATACTTTGCCACATACTCAGCAATTTCCCACTTCATCTTAGGCCAGCAGAAATTCCTTTTCAAGTCTATACATCTTAGTGCTTCCTAGAAGAATATTGTATTTGGAGAGGTGATCTTCGTTAAGCAAACTATTCTTTATTTCCACCTCTTGAGGCACATACAACCTTAGGTCATACCTCAACCCATTGTCTACCTCCACTGAAAAGTGAGGGGCATTACCAGTTTCTAGCTTCCACCAAATATCTAACACAAAAGAATCATATTGCTGATCAGTATCAATTGCCTTGATCATCCTCAAGCGAACAGACAAATTCTCCAACACAAATCTGGTAGCTCCCTGAGACTGTCTCTGAGACCTGCACTCCACTAGTCCCGTTAACAATTTAATTCATGAATCATCAAGCTAGCCATGACATGAGTGCATCTGCTCAGAGCATCTGCAACCACATTTGCTTTTCTTGGGTGGTATGGCAGGCTGAATTCATAACCCTTGATATATTCTACCTAGCGCCTCTGTCTTAGGTTCAGATCCTTTTGAGTGAAGATGTACTTCAGACTCTTATGATCTGTGTACACCATAAACTGTTCACCATACAAATAATGCCTCCAAATCATTAGGGTGAACACAATAGCTGCCATTTCCAAATCATGGGTGCGATAATTCTTCTCATGATCTTTTAACTTGCGTGAGGCATACGCCACCACCCTACCATGCTGCATCAGCACACACCCTAAACCAGTCCCATAGGCATCACTATAGACTATGAAACCCCCACTCCTAGAAGGCAAAGTCAAAACTAGGGCTGACACCAAACAAGCCTTCAACTCGTTGAAGCTCGCCTCACACTACCAATCCTAGGCAAGGTGCACTCCTTTCTGGTCAATCTAGTCAACGATGCAGCAATCTTGGATAGATCTCCTATAATATCCTACTAGGCCAAGGAAACTCTTGATCTTAGTTACTATCTTTGGTCTAGCCCAACTACTCACAGCCTCCACTTTGGCTGGATCTACCTTCATGCCTTCTCCTGAAATGATATGACCAAGGAAGGACACCTCTTCCAACCAAAACTCGAACATGGAGAACTTGAAATAAAGTTAATGCTGCCTCAACGTCTCTAATACGATCCTCAAATGCCTCTGGTGGATCAGAACATCTGGAGAATACACTAGAACGTCATCCACAAAGATGACCACAAACTGATCCAAATAGGGCCTAAACACCCTATTCATCAAGTCCATGAAAGCAACCAGAGCATTCGTACCCGAATGGCATAACCAAAAACTCATAATGTCCATAATGGGTGTGAAAGGCTATCTTCTACACATTTGGCTCACTGATCTGCAATTGATGGTATCCATATCTCAGATCTATCTTGGAAAACACAGATGCTCCCTGTAACTGGTCGAACAAATCATTGTTCTTAGGCAGTTGATACTTATTCTTAACAGTGATCTGGTTCAACATCCGATAGTCTACACTAAACTGAAACCGTCCTTCTTCTTAACAAATAGGACCAGTGCTCCCCAAGATGAAACATTAGGACGAATAAATCCCTAATCCATCAGTTCCTATAATTCATTCCATAGCTCCCTTAATTCAGTAGGTGCCATCTTGTAGGGAGCCTTGGAAATAGGACCTGATCCTAGCCTTCCCTGTCCGGTGGCATACTAGGAAATTCTTATGGAAATACATCAAGGTATTCCTGCACCACTGGCAAATCCTGAATCTCAATCACAAGTGAAGTAAAAACTATCACATAGGTCAAGTAGTCCACACTACCTCTTGCCAGATGATGATGGGCCTTGATAGTAGATATCATCTTTCTGGGCTCACTCGGTCTAGTGCCTTGTACCACACAACAGCCTTGCCCTACACACTCTACCAGAACTCTTCTCTTGGCACAATCTATCATGGCTGAATACTGTACCAACCTATCCATTCCCAGGATAACATCATAATCCTGCATATCCATCAGGATCAAGTTGGACTGAAAATTCCTATCTCCCAATTGGATATCAACTGGTCTCAAATACCTCCATAGTAGACTATGTTCTTCCGATGGAGTGATTACATCTATGTGGAATGCCGATTTGGCTAGCTTGGTCCCGATTTCGGAAGCAAATGACTCAAAGACAAAAGAAAATGAACTCCCAGAGTCGAACAAGACTCGGGCCATCTAGTTAGCCACAAGAAAAGATCCTATCATCAACACACCATAACCATAATTATAATCATAACAAAAGATAGTGTCGATCACATATAGGATCCATTATTACAAGACAAGATTTAACTCATATAGCCATACTAATTCTCACATTCCATAACATCTCCTGATGGACCAGCATCTGGGCAGCAATGGAGAAAACTCTCCCCTTGGTAGGCTGATGAGGCACATCTCCCACTAGCTTTGGCTTACTGGGATAGTCCTTCTGATAGTACTCGGACTTCCCACAGTTGTAGTGTACTACACTGTCTAAGTTCCTCTGCTTGTGCCAACACTGCGCCACTACATGCCCTTTCTTACTACAAACGTGGCACGGTCCCATCTTCAAGCCGCTGTTGGAGCCTGCATGGCTGAAACCCATACTCTCTTCTCTACCAGATGTAGGCCGCTCCTTCCAAGAGCGAACTCCAAGAACTTGGCGCTCTAGTGACCAAGGGTCGAGAAATAGAAGGTCGGGAAATAGAAGGTCGAGAGATAGACTTTCTCCCCTTTTCCATCTTAGGATACTCTTCTTGGAACAACTTATGATCATCCTCATAGTGGCTTGCAAGCTTAATAGCATTCGCCACGGTCTGGCATCTAAAGCCAATAACTCGGGATCTTAGCACTGGATTAAGTCCCTCCACAAATTTCTTGGCATTGATCTTCTCAGAAGCCATAGCTTGAGAGAACTACTCTAGCTAAAGAAAAGACGACTCATACTCAGCCACAGTCTGGCTTCCCTACTTCAGGTTCTGGAATGCTCTGTCTAACTTATCTCGCTCATGCTCACGAAAAAACCTCTAATAGAAAACTTCTTGGAACTCCTCCCAAGAGATCACCAGTAGGTCCACACTCGGGAACTTGGTGTGGCGCATAGCCCTCTACCATTGATTTACAGCACCCTTGAGCTGAAATGTTGTGATTTGGACCCACTTCTCCATTGGACACTCGAATCCTTTTAGGATCATCTCCACTTCCAGGAACCAAGCCTCACAGTCATCTAGTGTGCCGTGCCCATCGAAGTCGACACGCCTAGCTGGCGGAACTGCTTGACCCACGTGTCTCCCTTCGCCTCATCCCTACTGCTACTGCTGAAGGACTAGGCGAAATCTCGCATCATCTTGCCAAACTCTCGTCTCATACCCTTCCATGCACTACCCTCTCTTGTCTCGATGTCAGGCACTAGGGTCTTGCGATGGTTGTGGCCTTGACGAGACATCTTCCTACCATCACAACAAGAAAATGCAACAACCAAAATAGGTGCAAACTCTCTATTGTGTAGTCCTATGGAGCAACTAGACCGAACATCACCGAGTCAGTGTACTAGGTGTAACCTTAGCTCTGATACCACTCTATAACCTACCAACCTAGGCACGTTACCTAAATAACAGTATCATAAGTAAATTACACAAATTACAACAATAATTAAATGACTACACTAAGGCTCACCTCCAGGAAATAATGTGTGGCTAGTAGCTCCTACTTAGGTACAGGAACTAGACTACACTCCAACCTGCACCTAAAACCAAACAAAACACGTGTGAGTGACATCTAAGTCACACAATATGCACCGCCAAACACACACACAACAAAACTCAGCAAAAACCACGAAACATAGCTTATAATTTATAAAACTTGGTTTTCTTTTGAAAATCCATTTCAAAACATTATTTCCTCTTGTCCTTTAAAACACTTGGAATTTTGTTTCCAAAACATGCTTTTTCTCAAAACTCCATTCACTTTTTCAATGTTTGGGATTTCTTCCCAAGACCGTGTCATTTTCAAAACTCATCTTTTCTTCTTTTCATGCATTGTTAAAACCTTCCTCTTATTTCGAGAAATCCATATTCTTAACCTGGTCCAGCCTTAAATACAATGCCTCACAAGGCTCAAAATCTAAACCACAAACATTGGCGAGTAGCAGATTAAAACCACAATTCTTATTTAATTCTAGAATTTTAGGACCAATCACAAGTCCAATCCTAGCCAATCCACAACTTCTTATTTTCACAAACCAACACTTTTCTTATTCATTTCCACTTTTCCTATTGATGTTACATTGATCAAAGGTAACTAGGCACACAAGCAGTAGGTGAGGACACCATTTCCCCTCCCCTGCACTACCGCAGTGAAGTTTCCCGTGTAGGAGGACACTACCCTAGCAAACAGGCTTCAATTTCTTTTCATATATGCACGGGGATATGTCTTTATCTGATGTCCCATCGGTGACCCAAACACCTGGTTCATATCCCCAGGCTCAGCCTACACCATCGCAAACATTGGTGACCACTGTCATGTCTGACAATTGATATTTTATCAATATGCCGACACCAACCACTCATAGTCCCACTTTGGCAACCACGGTCGTGTCTAACAATTGGTTTCTTTGGAGTATCATTCTCCTACCATATTGCCGACGCCAACCATCGTGATTCCACAACACATTATTAGTGTTTTATTTTCAAAAACTCTTAAGTTTCCTTTTAAAACCATTATCATTTTATTCTTTTTGTTGTAGGAATCTTTTCCATGCAACACATGACCCTCTACTGGGGTCCCAACTCAAATTCCTGAAAAATCATGCTTTAAAACCATAAATTGGGTTTCATGCCAAAAAACCACACATCAATCACTTTATTCAATTTTTAGGGCTTCAATCTTAAAACCAATTCCAAATCTACCTATCAGAATTCCTTATTCCTCCATGACATTTACTTGGGGAAAACACCATTAACACATGCTCATTGTGTAATGTCTGGGCCCGATTATCCATTGTATTTAATAAACCATGTATTAATTGTGATTTCGTGCTAAATGGTTTATTAATGGATAGTCTGTTGTTTCTTGGTTGTGTGTGGTTGTGGGTGGTTTTCTGTGCATCTGGTTGCCATCTGGGACCAATTTGGGGTCCGGGTGGAGGATGCACAACTGTCTCGATTTACGTGCCATTTCTTCTCTTTTCTTTTCTTTTCTTTTTCTTTCCTTCACACGAACCCCACCTTCCGCATCTCCCCTGTCTTCTTCTCCCTCCCGTGAAGC
>JAMKQA010250866.1:0-20470 GCA_024699735.1 Posidonia australis
TTATTTCCTAGCATACATGTGCATGAATCATGGTTCCTTGTGTAAAGAAACAGAGAAGAAAGGCCATTTGCAAAAATATTACAATGCAGAATTTTATTCTGATTTTACATGTAGAGTATCTTATACATGGAACAATCATCTCATCCTAAAACTCTCATGTAAATAGCATAAAATCAGAATACCTATGATGTTCATGGCATGTTTATCCAGTGCAAGAACTAAGATTAAAAGTAAAAGAAAGGAGAGGAACTTACCTTGTCCAAGGTGTTCCTTCTTAGAAAACCCAAGATAAGACTTCCTTGTTGCTTTGGAGGGACTAGAGATGCTCTAGAGTGTAAGGGTATTCTCAAGAAAACGAGAGAGAGTTGCTGGAATAAGTAGATAGTTTGATCAGGATCAGCCAAGTGTGCCAAATGGTTGCTAATGGGGGTCCTTATATAGAGCTTCACAAGGGTAACTCCCATGGGATGTAGACAGCCTCGTAAACGAAGAGTCTAGCATAGATTCCCATGGCATATTCGCTGGTGAGGGTTACAGACATGGGAGGTGGAAAGCCAGCAGCCAGTAGCCTAAGAGGTAGCTGTGCACTAGCTTGGTGCACCAGGATAGTGCGCCAGGTAGGTGTGCCACCTTGGTGCTCCAACGAGGTGCACCACTTTAGTGCTCCAGCTAGGTGCTCAACATTGGTGCTCTAACTAATTAGGGTGTGGGCCTGCTTTATGTTTGTGGTTGGTTTAGCTAATGGGATTGAGTTTGCCACATCCAAAGCAACATTCGGAAAGTTTATCTATGAGCCACCTCAAAATTAGGGTGTCTACACCTGCATGGTTACAAGAACTGGCGACTCCACTGGGGATAACTAGATCCCAGCTTTCGTTTTGGGTTTTTCGTTTCCTTTGGCTTTTTCGCTTGTTTGCTTGTTTCTCATTATTTTGTTTGGTCACCCCTTTTTGTAACATAAGTTGTGTCTTCCTTACATTTTATGCATGTCTTTTTTATGGTGGGTGTTTTCTTTTTACACATTTGCTATGCCACCACTTTTGCACATGACATGTGCATGCTTTTTGTTTGTTGATTGGTGTTTTCTTTGCCTATTTTCTTCCCCTTTTGCATTTGCCATGATTAGGAGATTAGTGACATGCTTTTCCTCCCTATTTGGTTAATAAAAATCACATAAATACAAAAATAAATAAATAGGGCAAACTAATGACAAATTACAAACTTCCCCCCACAAGTTTAATAAATTTGCAAGTAAAATACTTAAAGCATATTTTTCATTCATCATAAAGGACATACTTCTTCTCCTCTTTTAAGTCCACCTATATAGTTTGCGAAGGACATTCCACAATTTCTCATTCTATGGCTTTGGCGTGGGATGAGATATCGGTATGTCCCCCTTGTCCGAGGTTGTGTCGGTGTTAGTAGAGGATACAACCTACTACTTTGGTAGAGGACGAGGCCCTGAACGCACCACCAATTCATTGCCTAAGCTTTGGCAAGGATTTAGAGCAGAAACCTTTACTTTCTAACCTTGAGTCGGAGACCCATCTACCCTTATGTGAACCTAGAGTAGACGACTTGGTATGACACCCCTAGATTGTGAGAGAGTGCATATTAGAAGCATTCATGCATTTGCACTCATACCACCATAAACACTGCACTATCTTTTTTAACCTGTTTCCCATTTTTTGTACGCCACAATACCGATCAATGTGCGAGTTCCTTAGCCAAAGCTCGAGGTCTCCTTTCACTGACACCCTGTGTGACCCGGGTTTTCGATCACATCTCCTGAGTTACTCGTCACTTTTGACTATAGCTCATCCTAGGCTTCACCCTTTCGTTCCCAGCCACAGTTTGATTTGCACCCGCTCATGGTCTGCCATGGCCTAGCAAACTGGCGAACCTCATTCCTTTGTTGACCAGGAGGAGGCCCTAGTTTTGATCCCTCCATCCGTCGTGTCAGTTCCTGTTATCTTTGTTGTCTCCACCTTCGCTTTGACTTCTGGAGGACCTTCCTACACCTTGACGGGACCCCCACCCTCTCAGTATCGTGTCCTTGTGACCACTCTGTCCTTCAGCCCACCGTCTTGGTCATCCGTTGCCTTTCTGGTCCCATCTGTCGAGTCGATTCCCATGACCATCCCTCAGGCTCCTTTCACTGCTCCTTCTCAAGACTATATGCTTTCGGGTACCCAACCGGCTACGGTTGTTTCTGTAATAGCTTCCCCCTAGTTTGGACAACTGCGTTTTCAGCTTCCTGACTCGTCCATCCCCTTTCTGACTCCATCTTTTGGAGCCATAATTGATGATCCCGTGACCATGTAGCTGCAACAAATGTCGACCCTTGCCCAGCAGTTGTAGGGATTAGCACTTGCGCTCCAACAACTCTCGAGTTGCCTTTCAAACCAACCCTAGGACCACAGGTTTCACCCACCACGCTTACCCTGCAACTGTTGTCGTCCCTTGTCTCCTCGAAAATAGGGGCGTCGACATTGCCTTCTGCAACACAGCCTCAACACCCACCACAACGTGCATTTCCATTATTGGGTGGCCAGCCTTCTAGGCTGGCAGGAGCACAACCAACCATGAGCATAGTTCCTAGGGCCGCTCCGGTCCAACAGCTCTTATTCCTGCATTCTGCACCTCTTGTAGCAACACCTTTGGCCTTATCCTCACCATATACTGGACACAAGGTTCATCTTTTATACCTCAGCCCACAGCACCCATGCACAAGTACATTGGCCATCCTATCGTAGCACCAGACGGTAGAATGGTGAATCCGGAGGAGCCTTTAGGGGCAACCCACACGGTGCACGCCACACCCGCATCGGTTGCACAATCCGCGACCGAAGTAGCTCTAGATGCTCTCATTGTGAGGGTGAATGATTTGGAGAGAACACTCTGACAAGTGAAGGGCGGGGACCGTCGGTCCTACCAATTCCGGGACCTCTGTTATTTCCCAGAGGCGACTCTCCCTCTGAATTTTCATATTCTGGAATTTGACAAATATAATGGTAGAGGCTGCCCGATCTCACACCTTAAAGTCTATTGCGGAGACCTCGCCCAGCTTCAAGCTGACGAGAGGCTACTTATTTGCCTGTTCTAGAAGAGTCTTATGGGGCCCACGTTGAAGTGGTTCACTTCCCTCAACATGGCCACCATCAAAACTTGGGACGACCTCACACAAGCGTTCCTTGAATACTATTCCTTTAACCTCGACCTAGTCCCAAAGCGGGATGACTTGGTCGCAGTTAAGCAGCGACCCCAAGAAACATTTGGGGAGTATGTTGGACGATGGCGATCCTTGGCTTCACAAGTCAAAGATAGACCCTCTGATGAGGAGTCTATTGAGATCGTGATTCGAGGAGCACAGCCGACAGCCGAGGCTCTACTCAGCATACAACCAGTTACCACCTTTTCAGCTTTGCTTCGAGCAGGTGCCAATGTTGAGAGTTCTCTACACGGTGGTAGTTTTCCAATATTCTCTGCATTTACCAAACAAGCCACTTCCTCACATAGTGGGATCTCTCCAAGAATACAGTTTCTTATATTAGATCCCCTGCTGCACTGGCAAATGTCCATCCGCCTCTTCAGCACCAAGTAGTTTATGCACCCACATCCACACCTAGAGCACCTCATGCATCACACATCACCCCCACTGCCACTCCAGTATATTCTACCCCACTGGTTAGGATGCGCCCAACAATGCTCCACTAAATGGGTATAGTGGCGCCATTGAGCATGGTGTTCCCTAAAGTTGCATCCTTTTGAAGTTGCCTGATACTCACCCCCCACCAAGTCCATTCCCTGCATGGTACAATACAAACACGTTCTACAATTTCAATCGAGTCACAGGCCACTCAACGGATAATTGCCTCACATTAAGGGATGCTATCCAGGACTTGATTGACCAAAAGGTCATCATGATTAGCACACAAGTAGTAGGCCCATCGCCCGCATCAGTAGCCGCGCAAGTACCCCCAGCACATCCCAACATAGTTAGCTAGCCTTTACCACAGCATTCAGCCTCGGGAGCATTAGGTCCCTCGGGAGTCAATTCCGTCTTTCCTCTTGATTCTGTCACATCCCCTATTCATCCCACCGATCTTATTCATGATGTATCATCTCCATTTCCGCATCAGTTGTATCGATCCTTGTTCGATGGTTCCGAGGAGTCAATTAGCATGATTCGTCCTACTATTGAGTCGAAGTACACTGTGGCACCGCCCATCATATACCCCCAGCCACCTACACCAGCTTGTCTCCTAGCTTGGCTACAATTTGGACTTTTCCAATCACCAGTATCCCAGAACCATCAAGTTTCGTATCTGCCAGCCATACCAGTGCAAATAGCAGCTTGTCCGCTGGTGGTAGTCACCCTCACTCATGACATGCATCGTGTTCCATACAATTATGCCACAAAAATGTGTGCAGAGGTAACACGGTCGAGTAGGATGTATAAACCCCCAGCACCTAGACCTAGTCCTCCAATTAGAAGCTCAACCATCTAGACCTCTAGCACCAAACCCCGTCCAGTTAGAAGCTCAACCATCTAAACCTCCAGCACCCATAGCACCAGTTCCTATCCAGTTACAAGTTCAGCCCCCACAATCACCCTCACCAAGAGTAGCTCCACCCGTTCACACTAGAAACGGCCAACCTTCAACTGACATAACCGCTCAACTTAACAAAAGCAAAGCTGACATTTCTATCGAGGACTAGATCTACACCTCAGCCAAGCACAGGGTAGCCTTCCTTAGAGTCCTCCAAGCTGCCATGTGTCCCCAACCATTGAGCCAACCACCCTTGAAACAATGGCGGGTATGATAGCAGTGCCACAAGTGATCTCCTTTTCATGCTAGGAATTGCTACCATCGGGAACCAATCATAATTCCCCTTTGTTCATCACTGTGTAATACCGCAGCTTTCGCATCGCTCTCACGCTGGTAGACAACGAAGCAGGTTTAAATGTCTGCCCCTTGCGTACAGCAAGTGCTATCAGATTCAAGTTCAAAGACATAATACCAGCTGTAAAAGGGATGACGGCCATCGATAATATGCACCATGATGCACTCAGGATCTTGGTCATTCCTTCGATCATTGGTCCAGCCTGCTTCGACGACATAGAATTCTACGTCGTTGACATCAAACCCTCTTTTAATCTCTTGCTTGGACACCCTTGGCTTCACAAGCAAGATAACATCATTGTTGTCATGGCGGAAGATCTGGAGAAGGCTGAGGCCGTCTCTGCTGTAGCTCCACAAACTGTCTAGTTCGATCCCAAACCCTCTGATATTCTGTATCGTGTCAACCAGTTTGAGCTGGTTAATTTCATTTCTGCTCTCGAACGTGTCAGCCATCTAGTCGTTCATAATAACCCCCGTTTAATGATCGATAATGTGTCGCACGTAGGGATACGAGAAAGGAAACCCCCTTGGGCGATACGACCAAGGAATCACCGAGCCAATCAAGGAAGAGGAGTGGAAAGAGAGTAAAGGATTAGGATACGAGCATCAATTCCAGTGGAAGAGATCTCCGTGCTCCTGTAAATGTCCAAAGATGATCATTCCCCACGATTTGACTAACTTCAATAGTGCAGGCATCTTGGATCCGAACCAGAGTCCCTTCACAGTCTCAGTGTCACAGTCACTAGCAGTTTGGATATGTCCAGAAGACTCTTATCTAGAGAATGATCAATCAAAGTCAGAGCAGATTATTGAGTAGACCTATGAGCAGTTTCAGAGTTGTGCAGTGTTGTAAGAGTTAGAACAGTCAGCAGTGTCTCAGGCAGCAGTAGTACAAGATCCTGTTCAGAAAATAGATTTAGAGAACAACTGGACAGATGACACAGCTGGAGACTTGGATATCTTGTTCTAGGAATAGTTGGAAGCTCTCACAGAGGACCTGGTAGAGCACAATAGAGTTAGGAAAGGAAAGGAAGTTGTTTCACCAACCCAATCAGAATCACCAATACCACCATGGGACCAAGTTTCGATCATGGTCCTTCAATCAGAAAAAGATTGTTCTAGACCAATGGAATTTATCTCCTGTCAGTCGGGAGGTGGGTTTAGCTAGTACTGGCAACTTAAGCCTCACCTTAGGGGTGAGGAGCAAACAAAAAAGACCCTAATCTAGGCTTAGGGAGTAGTACAGGCGACAACAATCTTATCAGTCAGCAGCAGGACAGTCGCTAGCATGCAACATCCCTTGTAAATATTACAGAAAAAAACACAAAAATCAGAAAACCCTTAAAACACAAAAAAAAATTAGAAAATCCAAAAAAATCAAAAAATGTAAATAGAGATGCGCTAGCCCTAGAAGCAGGAAGCCTAGAATCCTCAGTTGGCCCAAACAGGCATATTGAAGATGAGGTCGCACAGTGCAACTACAAGAATACAAAAATCATTGTGACCGTCATGAAGCACCATCAAGGGGCAAAGTTAGAGGAAATCCTCTCGGTCAATATTACAGATCCAACCTTTGAGGAATAAATCCTATT
This sequence comes from Posidonia australis, assembly GCA_024699735.1. Taxonomy (NCBI): domain Eukaryota; kingdom Viridiplantae; phylum Streptophyta; class Magnoliopsida; order Alismatales; family Posidoniaceae; genus Posidonia; species Posidonia australis. The sequence goes on from JAMKQA010250866.1 coordinate 6,500, forward strand.
GGAGCTCATTGCATATGGAGAGGAAGATGAGGTTGACGAGGCAAATGGTACAAATGCTGAGAATGATGAAAGTGCGCCCTCTCAATTTCAACCTCATGACAATGACCCAGAGGGGCCTAATTTACATGTGGAGGAAGAGACAGAGCTTGTCAACATTGGTACGATAGAAGATGTTAAAGAAACACGCATCAGTGCTAAATTATCACCACAAGTAAAGATGGAATTTATAACCTTCCTAAAAGAATATGTGGATGTCTTTGCATGGAGCTACGATGACATGGTTCGCCTAAACATAGAGGTGGTGGTACACACATTACTACTAAAGCCAAATTCAAAGCCAATCAAGCAAAAACATCGTAGATGGCGACCTCAATGGCTGTTGAAACTCAAAGAGGAAATTATGAAACAGCATATAGTCAATTTCCTCAAGGTTGTCCTATATCCTGAGTGGCTCGCAAATGTGTGCTAGTGCCAAAGAAAGACGGGTGAGTTCGCATGTGCATAGACTACCGAGATCTCAACAAAGCAAGCCCCAAGGATGACTTCTCGCTTCCCCACATTGAAGTTCTAGTTGACAATACAACAGAGCATAAACTGTTATCGTTTATGGACGGATTTTCAGGATACAACCAGATCAGAATGCTACAAGAAATCATGGAGAAGACATCATGCCATTTGGGCTAAAGAATGTAGGCGCAACCTATCAGAGGGCCATGACAACGTTATTCCATGATCTCATGCACCAAGAAGTTGAAATGTACGTAGATGACATGATTGCCAAGTCTAAAGAGCCCGAAGATAATCTCTCCTACCTAAGAAAGTTGTTTGACCGCCTAACGAAGTATAATCTCTTCCTCAACCCCAACAAATGTGTATTCGGTGTGTCTTCTAGAAAGCTCCTTGGTTACATTATCAACCAGAAAGGAATAGAGGTGGATCCTCACAAAGCCAAAGCTATTATTGACATGCCTCCTCCTACCACTGAAAAAGAAGTCCGCAGATTATTGGGGCGATTACAGTATATCAGTCGGTTCATAGCACAACTCACACCCATATGCGAGCCAATGTTCAGCCTTTTGAGGAAAAATGCGCAAACACACTAGAATGATGAATGCCAGGCGGCCTTCGACAAGATAAAATAGCTTCTTGCAAAACCTCTAGTCTTAGTTCCTCCCACGCTAGGACAGCCCCAGTTATTATATCTCTCAACTACATAGCATTCCATGGGCGCGGTCCTAGGTCAGTATGACGAATTAGGGCATAAGGAGAGGGCCATCTACTACCATAGCAAGAAGTTCAATGACTACGAAGCTAAATACAACACCATAGAAAAAGTGTGCTTATCCTTGGTGTGGGCCACTCAACGCCTCAAGCACTACATGATGGCATATCCAATCCTTCTATTACATCGCCACGATCCTATCAAGTACCTATTCCAGAAGCTAGCCTCAGTAGGTAGATGTGTCAAGTGGCAGGTTATGTTGTCGCAATATGACATTACCTTTGTGACACATAGGTCAATGAAAGGACAGGCGATGGACGATCATTTGGCCGACTTGTCTTTGCCAAAGTATCAACCACTGCAAACACAATTTCCAGATGAAGACATCCTATTTGCAATGGGTGATGTAGAGTTAGAAAATCCTCAAGATGAGCACCAATAGTGTCTATACTTTGATGGCGCAGTCAATAAAAGGGGAAGAGGTATTGATGCAGTCTTAGCAACATCGCAGGGACAATTAATTCCTTTTATGAGGAAACTAACATTTGAATGCACCAACAATGAAGCTGAATACGAGGCATGCATCCTAGGATTACAGGTGGCACTAGAACAAGGTGTTCGAGAGCTTCAAGTATATAGGGATGGAATGCTGGTTATTTCACAAGTCAATGGTGACTAGAAAACCAAAGACCAGAAGCTTGTGTTATATCATGAACGCCTACTAAAGCTTGTTGATGAATTCGAGGAGGTCAAATTCTCTTTCATGAAGTGGGCCAAGAATGCGTATGCAGATGCATTAGCAACCCTGGCATCATGGCTATCGCTACTAGAGGCCCAGGCAGCAAATATCTCGGTGACTTGCGTAGAGCGGCCTGCACATTGCATGCACATCCAAGAAGCAGAATCGATAGTCGAATTGCCTTGGTATCACGTTGTCAAAGTTTTCCTGGAGTCCAGTGACTTCCCATCTGACATCTCCTCAACAGATAAGAAGACCTTGATAAGATTGGCATCTAAATATGTACTTGGAGCAGGACACCTTTACACAAGATCCTATAACCAAATGCTTCTTAGATGCGTAGACAAGAAAAAGGCAGATATATTGATGTTAAAGGTTCATGCAGGCACATGTGGTCTACACATGAATGGAGTACTCTTGGCCAAGAAAATCATGTTGCAGGGTTATTTTTGGTCCATTATGGAAACAGACTGTTGCCGATTTGTGTGAAATGCCATAATTGCCAGGTACACGGTAACTTCATTCATGCTCTCCCACAACAGCTGCATAGCATGTCATCGCCCTAGCCTTTTTCTATTTGGGGAATTGATGTCATCAAGTACATACACCCAGCTACATCTAACGGACATTGGTATATTCTCGTGGCCATCGATTACTTTACAAAGTGGGTCGAGGCAGCATCGTATAAAACAGTTATAGCGGCAACTACAGAAAAGTTCATTAAGAACAACATCATTGCCAGATATGGGGTTCCACATGCAATCATATCAGATAATGAAACGAGCTTCATAGCAAGGAGAGTTGAGGACTATCTTCAAAGTTACAAAATCAAGCACCACAGATCCTCTCCTTATCGGTCGCAAATGAATAGTGCTGTCGAATCAGCTAATAAAAACCTAATCAAGATTTTTAAAATGATGACTAAGACTCACAAGGACACCCATGAGAAGCTCCCTTATGCACTATGGGTTTATAGGACATCAGTCTGAACATCAACAGGAGAAATGCCTTATTCGCATATCTATGGCATGGAAGCAGTCCTCCCCTTCAAAGTGGAAATCTCGTCACTAAGAATTTTAAAAGAAGCTGAATTAGATGAGGCAGAATGGGTCCAAAACTGCTACGTTTAGCTAGTCCTGATTGACGAACACAGATTACAAGCCCTGCACCATGCCCAATGCTACCAAAAGCGAATGGCCCCAGCATATCAAAAGAAAGTTTGACCTAGAAATTTTGTGCCAGGTGACTTGGTTTTGTGCACCATTCACCTACCTAATGCTTGAGGGAAGTTCAGGCCCAATTGGCATGGTCAATCTTGAAGACATAGACCGTGGAGAGAAGTCAGAGCCCATCATTGCTTCCTACCTGAAAAAGTACTACCAGTGATCTTCAGCCTCTCTCGACCCTTGCAAAGGATAACGTTACGGTTCATGCATCTCTATGTTTTCTACTTCAGCAATTTTGTGTTTCAGGTTATTACATCCACACATCACACATGTTGTTTCATATGCATTGTACTATCATTTCTTTTGCATTGTAGTCATAATAGGAAACATTGGCATAATCATTACCCAATGAGGAAAATCGGAAGGCCAGCCTACTTAAGAAGAGTTTTGATCCTCCTCATGTGCTACTACCTGTATGATCTAGGAAGTAAGGGAGCCACTATTCACGAGGAATTGGATGAAATGTACAAATTCCCAAGGGGCTTGTACCTCAAGAGGGAGACAAAATGTTAGGATGAGAGTGAAAGTGCAAGCAAAATAAAAAAAAACAAGAACACCGGAGCGAAAAGAAATGAGAAGATAGAAGACGAAGATAGAAGTCAGCTCCAATGAGAGAAACATGGGAGACAACTCTATCCTTATAACTCATCTTGGAGAGGAGTTGGAGCATACACCTACTAAGCCCACATTTACAAAGGGACTAGCCACCCCTTAAGTTAAAATTGGAAAGAAGAGAGCCACCTCCTAGCCCAGGTGTTCATTACCTTCTAAGTAGGGATAGTGTAAGTCAGCATGCCCTTGAGGGAGTAAAAGAAAAGTGAATTGTTGAAACATAGGTATAGGGCCCTAGGAGTTTAGCATGGAGCCTATTTTATCCCAAAAGTCTATGTGACTGAGTGAGAGCCACCAATAAACCTAGGGATCCAGGTAGTGTCACGTGAGTCGAGGACATTTTCGTTCCATGTAGTAGGCAATAAAGGCTTCCTCGGTGCTGAGGGCACCAATATCTTCTATAAAACATGTGCAAATCTTACTTCCATCGTATAAGTCTTGTATAAATCATTTGACATTCAACATTTAAATCGCACCACCTTTGCATTTTGCATCACTTTGCAAGGCGTTTGCCTATGGTCCAACTAGGGGCAAGCTAGCTACCTTTTGAGTTGGAATATTGGCAAAAAGGGAGCTTCAACTAGGGGCATGTTAGCTGCTCTTTGGATGGAAATCGGTCTATGACAAGGGCATGTCAGCTGCCTTTCTAAGTCAAGAAGATCACTGGGACAGTGCTACAATCAGGAGCATGCGGGCCAACACAAGCTACTTGTTACAAAGAGCATAGATTGAATTCATTGCTAAGACAGACCAAATCAGGTTAAACTTACAGTAAAATTTACCTAATGATGTGGCTTCAGATCCTAGTTACCAATATTTGTGGTGACAGGTTATGTCGCCTCCGACAATGGTGTCTAGGCTCGTCACCTGTCGCAATGGCGACATCCTGGTCTCTTGCATTTTACACCCTGTCTTTTATGTTAAAGCCACGAAGATTCCATAATGGTTCGAAAAATACTTAGAAATTGCATGAAATCATGAAAACATCTTCCTTAAGTTATAAGTACTCAAATTTGCCACCAATTTCAATAAGGTTATAGTGTTAGCTCTGCCATAGCTAGCGACTCGCACAGAAATCATTCAAGGGACTCAAGCCTGCCACTAGCTCGAGCGTGTTAGCTCTACCATAGCTAACAACCTTGAATCGAGTAAAATTAAGAATGTTTTTAAAGAAAATCATGAAATATCTAGAAAATAGGTTAGAGATCCCTAGCCATATGATCTAAGGCGCCTTAATGGTTCCTATCCAAGATTGACTCAAGGAAATGTAAAAATGGGATATCAACAAAAATAAATTAAGCAAATAAGGTGAACTTAACCTTGTTCTATCATCACATACACTACACCAGAAGATAAGAGCAAAGCAGACTCGAAGCTTGGGCGTATCATAATAGCCGCTCATCCAATGCAGCGTGCGTGGCATCCTAGCATTAGTCTGAGAAGGCAGTGATGGGTGAGCACACCAAAAGAAGACCAAAACAACTTAGAAAAGCCCCCAAAAGAGGGGAGAGCACGAATAAGTAGGTACATCATCATAGCATAAGTCCAACAAGGCAGCGATGGGTCGATACTCAAAATGGGGTGAGAAAATAAATGCGTAGGTGTGCCATCATAGCATAAGTCCAAGAAGGCAGTGATAGGTGGACATCTACAGAAAAATAACAAGATAGGGGAACCCCAAAAGAAAAGGAAAAGAAAAGAAAGAAAAGAAAAGTCAAAAACCCCTAGGTAAGCTACAAGCGCATAGGGCCAACCACGGGCAGGTGGCACTAGAGCTATAACCAGTGTCGAGAGTCTGCTAAACCTCGAGTCTCCCTCAACTCTTCACCCATAGGCAAGGGGTAGAAAACCTTAAAGCTTAAGGACTGAGTAAATAAGGAAGGCATTAATTAACTAAGGCTAGCGCAAAGTATCGAGTCCTCAAAGGGTTAAGGCATGATAGAAGGGACCACTCTCTCACCTTGGATAATACAAGGCTGTGATGCTAGATGTGTGAGAGGAAGGCTGTGGCCATACACTCATCAATCAATCAACCAATAAAAAAAACCCAAAATCCAATAAAATTAGAAAATTCAAAAATCCAAAAAAAGCAGATAGATCCAAATAAAATAAAATAAAATCCAAGAAAAGCCAAAAAATAAAATAAGTTGTGACATCCACCTTACTTACAAGTGAAAACCTAGTAAGGAAATTGGAATTAGTCTAGTCGGTGATGCAACAATCGACTCACCCAAAAATGGAGTTAACGTCCTACTCAAGCGTGTCCCAACGGCTTGGGTGTGTTTTGTAACATTTGTGTCTAATTATCCAAATTTGTGTAAACCATGTATAATTGTGAGAATTGTGTAAAATTGTTTATTAATGGATAATCATTGTGTTTCTGGCCCTCTATGTGTGTGTGTGTTTTCTCTCTCCATGGCTATGTTGACTTGGTTTCCTTGGTTGGGTGGCATTCTGGCTCGTTGTGCCTCTAGTGTGTGTGGAACCTGGGTTTGTCCTTGGTCAAAGAGACCACAGTGCCCTCCTAACTCGCATGTCTTCTTTTTCTTCTTCTTTCCTTCTTCCTTGACGACCCATGCCCTTACAGTCGGCTTGTGCTCGTCCCGTCTTCTCTGTCGCTAATGTAATGGGTTGGTGGCCAGTGGGGTTCGAGGATGAGGAGATAAAGAGGAAGAGGAGGACGAGGGAGGAATGCAGCATTGAGCATCTAGATCTAGAGAGAGAGAGAGAGGGCAGACTTATGAGATCTGAGGGGCCAGAGTTGGGCAAAGCCTCGTCAAAGGTTTGGATGCCACCGTGAGGAGATTGCCGAGGGTGTGTGGTTCGCTGAAGTCGTGATGAGGTATGTGCTCGACCCACCTCTTCTCCGTTTATGCATGATGAATAATTAGTAGAAAATGGTGGAAAATGCATGCCTATAAGTAATCTATGCCATGTTCATGATTTATGGTGAATTGTTGTGGATTTTATGGATCATGAGTTATTGTATGTGTTTTGCGCTCTCTATTCTTATGATTTTATTCCGAGAGCTATGATGAATGGTTTTGAATGGTATTTGTCCCAAATGGTAGTGGACTAAGAGCCACACATTTCATGTTTTTAGTGTGGTTTGTGATTGGTTAGAAAGGAGTCTGTCAAAGGTCCTAATTCCAGCAAACAGATAAGCTAGGGCTTGGGGAAGTTTACTGAAAATAGGGATTTCGGTATGCTGATTGGTTTTAGTTTGTCAATTTCCTATCTGTATTCAACCTTGAACCTTGTTTTGAATGACCAAAAAGAGTTGGTTGACCGTTCCAAGGGATTTTCGTCAACCGAAATGTCTCGCTCTTCTGAACCAAGGCAATACGGACAATCGTCCAGAATTTTTGGTCGATCGATCTGGGCACCTAAGCCTGTTTCGATCTGTCTTTCTAGTTCAATCTGCCGAACTAGAAGCCCAATGTCCTAAGTCATGGTTTTCGTGTTTGGTGATTATGAATGAGTTTTTATGTGGTTTTGACGTGCAGTTAAATGTAATCCACATAAAAGAGGCTTTGGATCATGGGGATGATTTCCATGATTAGGAATGAATGATTTGAGGTGATTTTTGGCTTTGAGTCCCATGTTTATTAATGTGAATGATTTTAACGATTTTTGGCCCATGTGAGTTGATGAAATCCACCTATGAGTGGGAGGATGTTTTATGAGGTATGGTTTCCTGTAATTAAAGGATTTGAAGTGGTTTTGGAAAGAAAATCACATGTTTTGAGAATGGTTTTTGTTGATCGTGCTGGTTCCACGTGGGGATGGTGTCGGCAGTCTAGTAGGGGTATGAGACCCTAGTGAAACAAGTTGTTAGCCACGACTGTGGTTGCCGAGTTGGGGCAGTCAAAAGAGACTAAAGTACCCCATTTGTGAAGTGTTGGCTGGGCCTAGAGGTGGAAACCCGGGCAACCGAACACCAAGGGACGTTATGAAGAGACGTATCCCTATGCTTATATGATAAGATTGAGGCTTTTAGGTCGGAGCAGTGTCTTCCCAAATGGGGAAAGGCATTACAGCATTGTAGTAGGGTGGTGATTGTGACCTCACTGACTGCTTGTAGTTGGGTCGCCTCTGATCAAGGTCAATATTGAAAGTGAATGTGAATGATAATGTGGTTTTGGATTGTAACAGGATTGTCATGGTTTGAGGTTTTAGTCAGCTTCTAGTGCTAGTTGAGACTCGTGGGTTTTTGCTAGTTGCTAGCCAACGTATGTTTGTTTTATGCCATATGTGGCTTTGTGATTTTAGGCTGAATCTGGCTGAGATTATGGCTTCCTCGAAATGCATAAGTGTTGAAAATGCATGAGTTTTGAACAAATGAAATGTTTTGAAAAGGCATGATTTTGGAATAATGATTTCGAAAGTTTGCAAAATGGTTTTTTAACTAATAGAGAATAGTGTTTTCTCGTGGTTTTGTGGTTGGACACGTATTAGGTGACTTAGATGTCACTCACGCGTGTTTTGCTTGTGTGTTTGGTTTTCATGTGTGTAGTTGGAGTGCAGTTTGATCATCGATGCCCGAGTTTCAAAGCCATTTGTCGTATGTAGTTTTTGGGTAGTTGCTTTTCCCTGGTTATTTTAATTGTGTAAATTACTATAATTAGGGACTGAGGTTATGTTAGGTAGCATACCCAGATTTGGGGCATTACACATTTTCACCACAAAGACATTGCCCTACATTGATCTTTAGAGCAACTAATGACTTACAATTGGCGTTCACTAGGCTCCGATTTTCCATCTCCTAGCTGAGGCCAAGACTAATTCCCTCCACCTAATTTCTAGAATAGGGGAGTAAAGGGTAGCTCTACGGTATCTTCCCAGGCAACTTAGCCAATCCTTCTAAGGTAGGGAAAGGTACAACTTTTGATTACTAACATAGACTATTAAGCGTGCAGGTAAATCCCACCAGGTGTTGGTAGATCAAGTCCCACCGTGAGAGTACATCAAGTCCCACTATGGTGACGCTACACAAAGTCTCATCAAGAGTGGACTCCCGCCTTTGGAAGTCCCAACCGTGTATTCAGACACACTACTCCGACTAAGAGGCATACCCTGGTTTGGCAAGGGAAGGTTTCACTCCGTCACTCGGTTCTTTATTCATAGAACTCCTTTACTTACCAAGTCAAGTTGTGGGATGACGGTCCTTTCCTAAGAGTACTGATCATACTCGAGGATGGAAAACACTTGATCACAATGAATTGCATTCATGCATTTTTGCATATCTCTATATGACTAGGGACCACCCGTACTCCATTGACTTAACTTGCCATATGGACCATTCATTGCATATTATATGTTGACTTTGCATTTGCATTTGTCTGCTTGAATCATGCATCCCTGCATTTAGGTATCATGCATTGAAAGTGGATCACAGATGAAGCATTGTTCTTCAATAGAGTTAGAAACCTTTAGAACTGTGATCCTCCCAAAACCTATTCAAGCCTAAATCTATCCAATTTACAATTTCAATCCAAGTACGCTCTCAAATAGGAAGCCACAAATCACTTTTTATCTTTCAATCGGTACTAGGGTAATTTCTCCACGATCATCCTTTTCATCTCCTAGTTGATGCTAGGGTAATGCCCCATGACCATCCTGAGTTTTGGCGCCGTTGAAGTGACTTCTCTACATGGTTGACATGGTCTCGACATTGGTTATAACACATAACTCCGAAACTAGCTTGACCCCTCCATGCCTGAGCCTTCGATATGATGACAATTTTAAATGAACCACTCAATTGTGTGATTATTTCCTGAAACTGAGTCTGCTCCCCTTTTCTCTCCTCCTTCTCTCTCGTCCCATCGTGGCGGACCATTTGAGAGTGAGCTCCTGTTTTCAGGAAATGCTCAATGGGGGATATCATTCTTACCTTGAAGCCAATCTTGTTCCAAAATCACCTTCAAGGAAAGGCATTTGTAGATACCTTATGTTTGCCTTTCCCTGAGTCATCTAGGATAGGAACCTTTGAGGTGCCCTAGATCACATGGCTAAGGATCTTTGACTTATTTCCAGATATTTCATGATTTTCTTTAAAAACATTCTTGATTTTACTTGATTCAAGGTTATTAGTTGTGGCAAAGCTAACACACTTGAGCTAGTGGCAAGCTTGAGTCCCTTGAATGTTTTCAGTGCAAGTCGGTAGATGTGGCAGAGCTAACACTCTTACCTTACTCAAATTGGTGGCTAATTTGAGCACTCTGAACTTAAAGAAGATGTTTTTATAATTTCATGCGATTTCTAAGTATTTTCCAGACCTTTAAGGAATCTTTGTGTATTTAACGTAAAAGACTGGGGGTAAAATGCAAGAGACCAGGATGTTGCCCTCGAGACAAGCGACGAGTCTAGACGCCACTGTAGGCGACTAGGATATGAAGCCACATCATCAAGCAACAAACACCCTAGAATTTTTTTCTCCGGATAATTTGTCATGATATTTATTAATATTATCATGATTTTTCCCATGACTATTCTAATTTCTAGGATTTTCTAAGTACTTAAATATTTATGGAATATCATATAAATCTTTATCAATGCTAGATAATTCCAAAAACTTCTAGAAAAGTGGATGACATTGGATTTAATATCATATATTTTTATCATGGCTAAAAAAATGAGATATGGTATTAATTATGACTTTTTGAATGCTAGAATGGCATATAATTTAAAAAGATAATATCAACATCTGCTTAAATTCTAAAAATTTAATTAATTACGAGTGTGGAATTAGTTATAGATATATTTATCATGATTCTCGTAATTATAGGAGATGTTATCTTTAAAATAGATATTTGATTTTGATTTGGATTTAAAATTTGATTTTTAAATCAAATATTTTCTACGATATTCTAGCAGTTTAAGAGAATTTTAAATTAGTAGGATGAGTCACATATTGTTACTAGATATTTGTTTGATCAGTTTTGGATTTTAATTTTAAATATTGTTATATTTATGTCCCAACGCCACCATGAGCAGCGATTAGCCCTAAAGATATTTTTTCGTCTATTTTTCCATGTAGGAAAATAGAATCTTTAGGGCTGTCACTAATCACTATGGCGACATATCTAGATATGTCGTTGGTGCCATAGGTGATGAGGCTAAAATATCTAATTTTCAAATTTAAAAATCTACTTTAATATCTAGAAGTTTCCTTATCTCGTTTTTCAATGAGATTTGATATCCTGGTGCCTACAAATAGACCCCTAGACCATGAGATCAAGGAGGCCTTCTGAAATAAGAGAGAGGTTGTTTAGAGAGAAAAACCTTAGGCAAAGCCCTACTGAAATCTCATGAGGACCTAGGTCAATAGAGACCCTACCAATCTAAGGTCAAAGCGCACCTCTGGAACTCCATCTGTGCCTCCACTTCCTCCATCCACTCCACAATGTACGAAGATGAATGGAGTATTTTTCTAATTATTGCATGACATTAATTAGTCCATGGCATGTACATGTGGAGACAACCCCCTAGTTAGTATTAGTTATTTGTCTTTGTTATTACGTTTCATTTTGATATCATTTACTACACCTAAATCTAATCGAGATTTACTATTATTCGTTTTATTGTTTGTTTTGAAGGGAAGGATACTACATTGCACAAGGACACCACTAGACGACATCCTATTGTCGATCTAGTGAACTGGGATCCCACACCACAACCATTAACTACAATCCCCTATAAGGTACCTTCTAAGTAGTGAAAGCGAATCGGTAAGTGGCGATCACAAGAAAGGATCATCGAAGTTTGTGGAGACGACGATGATCTACATCAACATCAACCCCCTCCAAATCCATGTCTACAAATGGTTGCATTAACCTAGCTCCCCTGTGGAAGTTCTTCTCCAAGCAAAGAGATCAAATACACTCCAAGGCATCCTACTTGGAGTGTGTTTTAATTTTGATTGGCAAGCTAGTGCTTTTCACGAACGAGAGATTGATCATTAGCGCGTATCATGCCGAGCTCATATGTATGAGTGTTCTAATCTAGTGAACAGCTTGAATCAATCCATATTGGCATTCACCATCCGAGCCTGTCAAGAGCATGTGTTGGTGGGCCGTTCCTCATATCTCCATTTTTGGTTTTGAGGTGGCTAGATGAACATCTCTTTTTGCCCACTATTGGCGTCAATCTCCCACTGGAAGAGTATATTCGTCAAATCTTTGCGTGTCAAGTAAAACCAGAAATGGACCTCTTTAGCAGGCTTTAAACATTTCTGTGGATGTGCGTTTGGGGTGTGTTGATGTAGAGTCTGTAGACATCCCATGTTTGCATTTCTTAGAGTTCGTTTAAGATAGAAACTCTTGAGGCGTCTTAGATCACATGGCTTAGGATTTATAACATATTTATCATATTTTCCCATGGAATTTCTGAAGTATTTCTAGAATTTTATCATATCTCTATGGATTAAGATAAATGAGATCTAAAAAGACATAGAGAATCGAGCCAACAAATAGTTCCCACCCTATTTCTAGAACTTTTCCTATCGCTTGTTTGATAGGTGATGAGATCTAAAAAGAGATTTTTTTGCTATATTTACAATTTTAATCCTGGCCATTGATCTCTCACTCATCATTGAAAAGTTCTGAAGCCCTCAAACTCTATAAATTGACCACTAGGTTAAGAGTTTGAGGTGAAGATACTTCAAAATTTCTAAGGAGTCATTAGATACCCTGGAGAGCATGAGAGAGAGATTTTGAGAGAGAGAGATCCAGCCCCTCCTCCATGTCCAATCCTCTTGTCAAATGATCCACTAAAGATCATTTTGTCCAAACCAAAGTGCACCTTTGGAGCTTCATCCACTGGCCTCCACTTTCTCAACTCTATGTCACAAGCACAAAGGGTGAAGGGAGTGTTGTCTTCCATTTTATTTCAATTTATTTCACATAAAACATTGCATTCATAACTACCCATGGCATATGCATGCGGGGACAACCCTCGCTTAATATTTTATTTCATTTATTCACGTTACTTGTTATTTATTTCTATTACTGTTTACTGCACTTAGACTAATCTAAAGTTATTTGTTTTTCTTGTTTATTTCGAAGGGAAGGATACTACATCGCATGATGAAGCCACTGGGCAACATCTTGTCGCTGACCTAGTAAACCGAGAACCCACACAACCACAACCATATCGCAACTCCCGTAGGCGTCTTGTCAACCATTGATCGAAGAAAAGGACAAGTGGCGATAATAAAGGATCATCAAAGTGAGTGGACACGACGACAATTCTACATCAACCCCCAAATCCACATCCACAAATTTCTAGCAATCACGATGGGACCAATTTAAGCCAACCCCAGTGCAATGTAAGTTTCCCACTTGCTTTTCATTTGTTTTTATTTATTTCTAGATCTAGGTGCTATTTTTGGTTTAGGAAGTCGTGCGTCTAGGATTTTGCGATGCCAGACCTGTTATCTAGTTTTTCCTTAGTAAATAGTTGTCCTGTGTTTTCCACTGCCTATCAATAAGGCGCTGAGTCTTGGTGCTGATTCACTTGGCAACACATATCAGTGCCTATATAATAGGCGATGGAAATTGTGAATGTGTCTTGAATATTATTTATGTGTAAGGGCATTTTTGTCATGGATGATTAGCCACTATATAAGGCCATCCAATGCTCATATTAGGGTTGGCTCTTTTGTTAGACAACAAGAGGAGATTTCGTGTGGAGGCTCTGCAAGCCCTAGGGATGGCCATCCCTTTGTTCCTCCTTCCTCATCTCTTGTACTCCACCATTTGAAGTTATTAATCAACCAAGGAGAGACGTCCGGTCCATACAAGCCACGAACAGTCGCGCGATCTGCGCACGTGGGGTTGACCTGTTCCGGTGAGCAGGGGTTCGCCGGCATCATTTTGTGTTGATTCTCAGTCTAGACAGTGATCAGGAGAATGAAGGTCGATAAATTCAATGGAAACAATAGTTTTAGACTGTGGCAAATCAAGATGAAGGCTTTGTTGAAACAACAGGGTATTTGGGCCCCATTGAATAAGGAATCAGATCTTGATAAGAATTCCACAGAATATGCTCAACAGGAGGAGAAAGCACATTCTTCTATTTTGCTTTGCCTGTCAGATGAAATTATAATTGAAGTTGCTGATGAAAGTACATCTTTGGGACTGTGGCAGAAACTGGAATTACTCTATATGACC
>JAMKQA010250870.1:0-13853 GCA_024699735.1 Posidonia australis
GCACTAGGAGACCAGTGAGCAACTGAGGCAGATAAAGAATGGAGGGAGGATCCAAATCTATTAATTATGTCATTCCTGTCCTTGATCGACGGAAATTTGAGTAGAAATTTTCCTTCAGTGAAATCGGAGATTTCAATCTTAACCTAAGGGGGCCAACTATTTAGGATATGCTGAGATAGTACTTCCAAAGAGAGACGGGAGGAATGGTCTGTGACAATGGCACAGCAGGAGAAGTGAATGTAGAGATCGCAGGAAGCGTTTGTAGGGTAAATGATAATCGGGTTTTGAGGTGACATCCCCGCCATGGTAGAAGAGCTACCGTGCTCTTGGAAAAAATCGCATATAGCTACAGAGTGAGTCTGAGATTTGCATCTATAACAAGACCCTGTAAATCTACAGTTACTTTTTGTGTGTCCACGCAGTCCACACAAGAAGCAACGATCAGTTACTCTACAGAAACGTACCAGAGGGGAGTCGGAGACTTTCTTCTTCTCCACTTGAATCCACCCAGGGGACTGAAGAACACAGTCCAGAGAATCGCCAGAGGAAGAAGGGGAAGGAGAAGAATCCAGAATAGAAAAGCGGGAGCCTCCTTTCCCAAAGCTAGGAAGAAAATCGCCTCTGACAGGCGAGATTTCAGCCGTAGGGTCTAATGTTAGAAAATCCGGCAACATGTCAGAGATATGGGGGGAGAGATCAGCACCAGTCAGAGACCCTCTCTCCACATTTACATCCGACTCGACTTAAAGGGGGGCGAAATCAGAAACGACAGGCGTTTCGTCAGGCAAAATCAAATCCCCCAGGCCCACCCTCTCAGCAGGAAGAGGAGGGACAAATTGAGAGAAATTTTCTCTCCCCGCAATTACAGATAAGCCCCCAATAATTTCTTTACGAGAATTAAAAGCAACATTAATATCTGGAGGGCAAAACTGGGAAAAACCCCACACAGAAAAAGAGGGTTCTACAGTCTCAGCCACGTCAGCCCCAATGACAGGCTCGGTTCTCCGCCTACCCACCGGAAGTTGCAGAGGTCTCGTCGGAACAGTGCAAACAGAAGGATCTAAACTCACAACATGCGAAGAAGACGAAGAAGGTCCCAAAGAATGCATGGGAAAAACTCCCCCACCGAACAAAAAGTCACAGGCAGACTATATTCATCAAAATATTCACAGTGAGCATAAGCAAAACAGCGTAATATCTCAGATCCATAAGCCAAAATAACAAATAGATCAAGATAAACTGATGCCATACAAAGGGAGCGTCCCGACGAGACCACTCTGCAAATAAAACTAGCATCCACAGCAATATATCCATTCCAACCATGAGGCATGCTCAAACTAGAAACAAATCCACAAAACGTAACCGATAAACTAGATCCAGAATATCTGGGGTTACCAGCTAGGGATCGTCTCCGCGAGGAAACCACAGGAGCAAGCAGCTCCTGCGCCGATCCACAGAGTGGATCCGAAGCCTTCCTCTTCCGACGGCCCCTAGGAGGGGAGGTCGGGGAGGGAGAAGGTTTAGAGGTTACCAAACAAGAAGGCGCCGTCCCGATCACGCCCCATATCCTCCTTCCGAGAGCGGAGAAAGTAGGGCTCACGACGCCCTTGAGGCATGCGGCGGGCCGCCATCTAGGGGGAGCACAGGGCAAGGAGGAAAAATCACTGAGCAGGAGACGCTTGTAGAACAATTTCGAGCAGGAGACAAAAGTTGAGCCCAAATAATTAGTTTTATTACTTGCACAAAGTTGTGGGTAGTCGTAACATGGTTGAATATAATTTATTTGTCGCAACGATGTTCCAGCATAAAGGACACCTAAATAGAGCAGATACCATCAGAAAGACGGAAAATCTGGAATGGTCTGCTGCCCGAAATGATATTTACTACGCTAAATTCAACGGATTGTTTTTTTTTTATATCGACAAGTTGTATTGATTATAATCTCATTGGTTACGAGAACTATCATCAAGAAAAGAATATGTCCAGAATGTTACAAAATATGGAACCAAAAGGTCCAAGATAACTATGGTAATGTTTGTGTCTTAAGAGTTACATGTCAAAATTGCAAATGTTTCAAAATAGAAAGGACCTATCAGGATTGTCATTGTCCCAAACCATTCCTAATGGAAGGATCATACATGACTGCCTCAATGGATTGAGGCTGAGAAGTCTCTATAGAACCCCTGGAAGAAGCCAGATTCGAGGCTAGGTATACAGTCCTTGCTGAAGACATGACAGTGACTGAATGAAGCATTTCATCCGAAGACATGGCAGTGACTGAATGAAGCATTTCATCCTTCTCAAACCCTGCAGCATAAACATCTATCCATTGATACATTATGGAAATAATATAAGAAAGTATATAAGTAAATGAGATTTATAAGAGTCTTTGAAAATCTTGTTATTTCTCTCTTTCCAAGTCAACCAGAGGATAATTTGGAGTAAGACAATCCAACTACGATTATTTAAGGTAAATATAAGAGAAGGCTTAGAATGGAATAAATCTGCAATACAGAAGTAGCCTGGATATATATCAGAGGATAAGAAAAATCTCTAAATGTGCCATATATAGGGACAATTGATAAATAAGTGTGTATTAAACTCTATGTGAGAGTTACAAAAAATGCAATTTTGGGATCCAATCCACCCTCTTCTGCCTAAATTTTCTTTAGTTAAATTCTTATTATGCAATACCAACTAGGAGAATAATTTAACCTTTAGGGGGGCCCAACTATGCTAAATAGGTCCGTAAAAGGGGAATCTAATACCACCATCATTTAAGGTGTTGTAGCAGAAGTTAACAGAAAAGCTAGAGTTTGTAGTGGGCATCATGAAAGGATGTCCCTATCTTCCGTTAAAGAGATTGACTGCATAAGAGAGGTCATAGAATCAACCTAGGCTTGTAGAGGATTACAAGCTTCCAACTGAACTTTGGAATAATCAATGACCATATTGAAATCCACACTAAATAGCTCCAGGGTTTTCTTATGGAAGCTTTTTAAACCAACTTACAGAGAAAAGCTCAGGGAAAAGATCTTTTAGTTTAGTCCCGTTCCACATCTTATTTTCCTAGAATAGAGTATCATTCCCGTTTTGTATATGAAAAGTGGTGAAACAGTTGAGTATATCAAAGTAGTTCTTCAAGCTTTGCCAAAGAAGGGAGCAGTTGTTGGCTGAGGTATTTAATAGAACACCAGGCCAAACTTTATGAAAGTATCTTGCCCTTACCAGTTCTTTCTATTTCATGTGACAACTTTTTGAAAGCAATTGCCAAAGTAGCTTAATTTTCAGAGTTAGGTTAAAGTTTTTGAGATTAATGATCCCCCACCCTTTGTGCTTTTTGGATCTACAGAGAGAGGCCCAGTTAACTAGATGCATCCCTTTGTGGTTAGCAGAATCAGAATTCCAAAGGAATTTGCTCTTAATCCTGTCAATGTCTTTCTCCACATGACTAGGCAAATGCAGCATTGACAGATAGTAAGTAGGGATGGCTGATAAGATTAAATTTAACAGTGTCAGTCTGCCTCCTAGGGAAAGATGTTTGGCCTTCCATTGGGAGAATTTATGTGATATTTTCTCAATTACTGGGGTCCAATCATTGTGAGTAGCTTTCCTATAATGTAAAGGTAGACCAAGAATCATTAGAGGTAAATAAGCAGTCTCACAGCCTAAAATTTGACATGAGTTGGCAATGGAGGTCTGAGTCACCCCTATTCTAAATAAGGAGGATTTATGGAAGTTTATTTTCAGACCAGAGTATGATTGAAAGCAGCAAAGAATACGTTTAATATTTATCAGGTATTAAGTGCCTTCAGCTAAGAACAATAGAGTATCATCAGTATATTGTATGTTTAACACAGTAGGACTCCCCATGTGGAAAATTAATACCAGCTATAAGGTTATGGGACAGAGCCAATTTCAACTTACGGTTCAATATATGTGTGGCTACAATGAAGAACAAGGGAAAAAGTGGGTCACCCTGCCTAAGCCCATTGGTTGCCCCAAAGAAACCATGCGGAGAACCATCGACTAATGTAGAGAATTTAGCAGATTGGATGCACATCCTAATCTAGGATTGTAACACCCGTAAAATTCATTTTGTAATTATTTATATTTTATGAATTTTATTTCCTGGACAGGTGTTACTGTTCCGAGGCCCAGTGTGTGGTTTTGTGCTTTTGGGCTTGGGCCTCGTGGGCTGGCTTCTATTTGCGTGTCTCTGTGCGTGGTTTGGCACTGTGCTTGTGGGCCCGCTTATGTGTGGGTTGGTGGTTGAGGCTTGCAGTTGGCCTCGTTGGTGGTGGCTGGCGGTTGGTTGTTGTGCGGTGCGTCGGTGGCTGAGACGCGCAGGTGGGTACATTTTCAGTTGCTCCAGGCGTAGGCTTTATAAGCTGCACCGTACTGCACCTCTCCTCGCCACCTGTTGTCTTCTTCCTTCCCCCTCCTCTTCGGCAGCGTGCTTCTTCTCCACCTTCTTTCTCCTCTTCCCCACTTTTCCTCCTCCTTCTCTTCCCTTCTCCTTCCCCTTCCCCTTCTTCGTTTCCACTCATCACTCTTACCTCCTCTGTTTCCCCTGTATCCCCTTCTCGCGCGCGCCGATAGAGAGAGAGGAAGAGGTTGAGCAAGTGAAGCGGTGGGCTGTGATTGCTCGTGGTGGTGCACGGAGCTCGCGTGGGGTGCCTCGTGGTCGTGGTTGCGCCGGAGTTTGCCGGAGTCGGCCGAGAATCGCCGAAAGCATTTGTCTGGTACGCATCTTTTCTCCATGCAATAGAGAGCATGGAATTGGTAGAAAATGTTAGGATTGCATGAAATCTAGGTAAATTTCCTTTCCTAGAATTTATTGTGATTTATTGAGGATTTATGGAGCATTTATGGCAGTGGTTGCGTTTGGGGTCGTTTTGACCCTTCTGCCTTTGTGATTTTGTATCTTGATGCTTGGTGAATGGATTTTAGTTCTGTTGGTTGGGTTTTGGAGTAGACTCGAGGGTCTACACCATGTGTTTTATGCAAGATTTTTGGTATTTGTTTAGGGGGTCCGATCGGAGATCCTAGTTTGGGCGATTTCGAGAGATAGGGTTTGGGCCATTTTCTGGTTTCGCAGAATTCGGCATACCGAATGGAAACGGCATACCGAATCAGGAGATTTCGGCATACCGATTCTGTTCGACATACTATTTTTCAGTCAGTTTAGGTCCTCTGGTCTGGATTCGATATTCCATTTTTGGACGGTATACCGAATTTGACTTGAGTGTTGACCGTTGACCCTAATTCGACATACCGATTTAGAATCGGCATACCGAACCTGGAGATTTCGGCATGCCGATTCTGGGCCGAAGTGAGTTTTCCAATGTGTTTTCGATGGCTTTCTGGATGTCGTGTTTTGTCCCTGTGAGATGGGATTGTGGGCCATCTGTAGTGGTTCCTCCGGACACTTGATGCGCCGTTTTGGCCGAGGTTTTGGAAGAGTTTTTAAAGGATATGAAAATGGTTTGGAAAATGGTTTGGAAAATGGTTTTGAAAGTAATTGTTGGCTTGGTTTGGAAAATGATTTCCTGATTTTCTGTCTGTGGGCCGAGGCAGCGTGGGATCGTGTCGTCGAGACCAGAGAATGTGACGACATTCTTGGGTGGTCGGGCGCGATGTCCTTTGTTGAGGTCGTGGGGTCGAGATACCTGAGGCTGAGGGGCGTCGGGTCCTGGAGGTATGAGACTCCTTGACTGTCGTCTCTAGGCTAAGGTTGTGGTCCGCGGGTTGAGGTGTCTTGTGGCATGACGGGGAGGTATGATACTCTTGCTGTCGCTGTGAGCACTGAGCCTCGGGTGTTGTCGGGTGTGGAGGTATGCCACTTCCTCCTGAGCACCGTGTGTGGAGGGTGCCCTGAGGAGGCATACCCTATGGTGGCCAGTGCAGGTAGGACACGTGCCCCGTAGCTGGTAGCTTCCTGAGAGACAGGATAGCCATCCCAGGGTGGGGTTGGCTTCTGAGGGTTCTGCTGAGAGAGGGGAATCGCGGGACGGTGATCGCTCCTGCACAGGGTGGCTTCACCGTGGCAGTGCAGAATGCTGGGGTCGCTCCTCAGTGGATTGCGTGTAGCCAGAGTTTGGTTGCCTAGCGCCGGACTTCAAGACTCACTATGTGTGGTTTTGACCATTGAGGGCCGTTGCTTTTGGTTTTGGGCCAATGGAGCCCTGGTTTGTAGTTTTGGCTAGTGTGGGCCTGGTTTTTGAGGTTTTGAGAAAAGAGTTTGCGAAAGGAATTTAAAAGGAAAATTGATTATGATTTTGTTTTCCTCGGTTTTCGTGGGGTGCGTACTAGGTGACTTTGGTCACTCATGCGTTTTCCTTGTGGTTTTGTTCGCAGGTGCAGACATGGGATTGGTTTAGCGTAGTGCATATAGTCTGGAGTCTGCTAGCCGCACACACAGGTTCCTGGTGGTTAGATATTTTACTGTTTAGCTTTAGTTTTCCCGTAATTTAATTTGTTTTAATTATTGTAGAAAATTTTGGGCGTGACAAGGATATCCATTTAGACCCGAATCCAAAGTCCATAAGGGAATCCAGCAAGAACTCTTAGTTGACATTGTCAAAGGCCTTCTCAAAGTCTAATTTGAGGATAAATCCAGGTGTGTTGGAAACTCTCATAAAATGATGGGTCTCCTGAGCCCCTAAGAAGCAGTCCACAATGGATCGACCAGATAGAAATGCACTTTGAGAATAATCGATAACCTAGTTAAGAACAGGGGATAACCTAGTTGCCAGAGTTTTGGTAATGATTTTGTAAATGCTGTTTACCAAACTTATTGGCCTAAAGTCTTTAATCTGACAGGCACCATTCCTTTTGGGAACTAAAACAATAAATGTTTGGTTGAAAGGTGCAAGAGTGTCAGGGTCACTTGTTGAGTGAAAGTGGTGGAAGATGTTCACGATTTCAGGTTTCATAAGGTCCCAGAAATGATGGAAAAACATCAATGAGAATCCATCAGGACCCGGGGCTTTATTCCCAGGTAATTTAAAGATATTTGCCTTTATTTCCTCTTCAGTGAATGGAACTTCAAGAGAGTTAGGGTTAGGGATCTTGTGAGATACCAAGCTGTCCCAATTGAAGGGAACTTTGAGGCAAGGTCTTCTGTTGAATTGGTTAAAAAAGTGATTCTCAATCACATTACAGATTGCCTTAGGGGAAGTGATCTGCTTGTTATTATTATTCAGGGAGTAGATATTGTTTATCCTCCTATGGAAATTAACCATATTGTGAAAGAAGGCAGTGTTGAAGTCTCCCTCTTTCAACCATTGAATTTTGGATTTCTGTCTCTAAAAGGCGTCCTGCTCTTTTAATAGTTCATGATGTTTTGATCTCAATGCTTGTTTCTCTACCCAGATTACATCATTGATAGCAGGATGTTCAGCCAATTCATCAATGAATTGAATTTGAGATTCTATATGTATTAATCTCCAGCTTCTTTTTGCTCTAATGGGCCCAATCCAGTTTTTAATGTTCTGTTTTAAATTTTTCAGTCTGTAGGCAAAGCCAACCAAGGGGGAAGAGGTGGAGAAAAGACCTATAGATTTATGCCAACAGTCCTGGATAAATGCCTCACAACCAGCTATAAGTAGCCAAGATTTGTAAAATCTAAAGGGAGAGGGTCCACAGTCCAACATAGTTGTGTCTAGAATAATAGGAACATGCCAGTACAGAAGGCATGTGGGAATTTTGCTGACCAAGTAGAAGAGATGAGAAAACGGTCAAGTTTGACCATAGTTGGGTGTTCTTGGAAATTTGTCCAAGTAAAGGAGTAATTATTAGGAGAGAGATCCACCAAATAGTTACTGTTTATAAAGTCATTAAATGTTTTCATATGCCCAGTGATCCTAGATCTGGAGGAATGTTCGTAGGTGAATCTAATAAGATTGAAGTTCCCTCCAATAACCTAGTTATTGTTAACCACTTGACTGAGGGTATGAAGTTTCTCAAGAAAATCAGGCTTAAGATGTGCATCACAAGGACCATAGACCCCTGTAATACACCATTCAAATCCATCTTCAAAAGTTTTAAAATTTTAGGACAGACAATAGGTGCCAGATAATTGAACTTTTATGTCGAAAATATCAGCATCCCAACCAATCAATATGCCCTCCGATGCTCCAACAGAGGGTAGGTATGACCAAGAGGTAATTTTCCTACCCCCTAGTGATGTAAGGGAACCTAGAGAGAAGGATTCCTTTTTGGTTTCAGTTATGATGATTAGATCACATTTGTTGGATCTTATTAAATTACGTACAACTCTAGATTTAGCACTAGAACCTAACCCCCTGATGTACCAAGCTGCTATAATCATTGAGAATAGGGAGAGAAACGAGAAGGAATAATCCTCTCATGGGAACTAGGAATGTGATCCAAGGAGATGGGAATTTTATCCTGGTCTTTACTGACTTGATTAAAAAAACTTTTTGTAAATGTAGTTGATCTAAGAGAGATACTAATATTATCACAGAAGGATTGAAAGTGTTGGTAAGAATCCCAGCGCAAGGGGTCTACTTCTAAATTATCGGAAGAACTCTCAAGAGATTCTGAGGTATCAAAAACAATATTTCTCAAAGATCACAAATTGCATTGTTCAGAGTCTAAAAGAAAGTGTAGCTGGCTATTACCTGGGGCATGCACAGGAGTGCCTGGATGGGAGGAGGGTATCTCCGGAGGAGTACTGTCCAGATCGTCTTTCTCCAAACAATTATAGAGCGTCATGATTTTTTTGAATTTAACCATGGAGATTTTCCTGGCTCGTACCTCAGCTTCAACATATTTGGAAGTATCTAGAGATATAAGAGAATCATTTCCTTGGGAGTTGGTAGTATCAGAGGAGAGGGAGGGAGAGGCGTTGTAAAGTCCTTCAGAAGATGAGGGGGTAGGAAGGAGGCCAGCAGTGTTAGCAGCTGGGACATGAAGTTGTGGTAAGGAGGAAGATCTGGTCCATACATTCTTTCCAGATCTAGGGACTTTACCACTTTTGGCTCCTCGCCAACCCTTGGAGTTTTTGAAAGTCTTCCTAGTGGGATGAAGACCTCTTTGAGTCGAGACTGGGGCAGGTTGAGAGGGCGAAGTTGGAGATGGGAGCTGGTTGGAGGGAGAGGGAGAACAAATATCCCAACTCCACCTGTACTTAATATGGTAGACTACTCTATCGAAAGCAAAGAATCGGGGGTCAGGCAAGTCTTTACCATGATGAATCTTAATTCTAAGGCGGACAAAACCTTGTTGTTTGACACGATCAATAGAAAGGTTAACTTCTAAAAGATCAGCAAACTCAACGACTATGATATGGAAGACGTCCACGTTCTATAAGTGATGGGGAATGCCTTCTAATCTGATCCAAACTCCTTCCTCTCTCAGAGTGTGAACCGCATTGGATTGGTTGGTCCAGTGAATGAAGGAAGCGGACAGAGATTGTAGAGAGGAGCAGTACAGATTAAGAGTATCAATTTTGGTTTTTGGGGATGGAAACTTAAGAAGGAACTTGCATGGGGAGGAGTCCTTGACTTCCACCCCGGAGGTAGGGGGCCAGTTGGTGGCTATGTGATGTTCGAGAAGCTCCTTGGTCAGGTGGATGGAGTGTGCAGAGACAAGGGCACAGCAGGAGAGGGAGAGAAGGTGATCACAAGTAGCTTCCGAGGGAGGGATAATGGTGGGGTTGTGAGGGGAGAGACCCGTCGTGGTGGGACCCGGGGGAAAGGGAGAGTCCTGAGCCTGAATAAATTTACAAATCGCCACAAAATGAGAAGGAGAAAGGCATTTAAAACAATGTTCAGAATATCTGCAGGTGCTACGAGTATGACCTCGGAGCCCGCAAGAAAAACAACGACTTGAGGCTCGACAATAAGATACCAGAGGCGAAGTGGCCCTCCTACAATTCACGGCGGTCCACCCTTCAGTAACGGAGTCTTCCCGAGGGTGTACAACGTCACTGCGAAGGCTTGCAGAAGCAATAGTGGTTGGGATAGGGAAGTTAAAGCAGCGAAGCGCGAACCAAGAGGAAGAGAACTAGTAGGTGAGTCAGATTTGTTAGGGCAAATGTCGCTGTCAGAGATGTATGCCAGAGGCAATCCCCAGCCATTATTACAATGGCGGGAGAAAGGAGGTGAAAGTTGAGGGTCTGCACACGTTACTGCCTGGCTATAAATGCTAGAGGTGGCAAGGCAGCGATTCGAATCAGCGCTGTCAGAAAACTCCCTAAAGGCATTAATGTGGTGGTACAGTCCCACTTGAACACAAGTTGCTGGGTTACGACCAAAACGTGCCAAATCAGCCTCGTAATTATCTCTAAGGTGCATATTAATGAGATCCTTATTAATGCACAACTGAAGAGGAGAGTAAGTTAAGTTCTGAGCCTATACTAATTAGGGGGTATTAATGTAATCCTGCACATGAAACGGTAATTGGAAAAGAGAAAAATCCCACGCAGAACTCGAGACAGACTCTGAGGAGATGGTGGAGTTGTCAGAGTCTCCATAAGACCACTGACCTATCGTCTCCCTCGAGGAGGCGAAGGGAATGGTTGTCCGGTGGTCACCCATTGGAGGGAAACCACCAATCGACGATGCAGAGTTAATCGTGGGGTCAGAAGGAGAGGAAAAAATCTCTATGTAAGTACAAGGGCCTACCAGAGAGAGGCCATCAGACGACGCTACAGGAAGGGAAGGCTGATCCACAAAACTCTTGCGAAGAGCAAGTTCGCTGGAGTGTAGAGCAGGGTATAGGGCCTCAGTCGAAGGTACGACGGCGAGATAGACGGAGCTAGGAGCCTCATAAAATGAAACGGAGAAAGGGAGATTTCTCCAATAAGTTAAAAGAAAAACCAGATTTCAATGCAGATGGCAATGATTCAAATAAGTTAACCAACTAAAAGATAACTCCTTGATATACATAAAACAATCCACAGTCATAGCAATATTATACACAGAGGGAACGTGAGACAAAGAACTATCGTAGAACAGAGCCATCAGAGAACTGAGTTCAAAGAAAAAAAATGCGAGGATCACCCTAGTAACGGCAAAACCCGACGAGATAGCCGAGAACAAGAAATTGGCTTCATTAAAAGAGGACGATCTGCCGTGGAGGCTTTTTTTACCCCTACAGGAGAAGGGAGGGAAGAGAGGTTCTTCCCAGAACGACGTACCGGTGAGGAAGAAGGTGTGGATAGAGGGGGACCGAGTCTCACTGATCGGTTGTGCTATTTATGGATCAGATCTACAGGAGGTTCATCCTCCTCCAAAAGCCTCGCCTTGAAGGCGACCCAGTCAAAGAAAGTGGCGTGATGGAGGAGAGCACGGGAGCGATGACTAGGATTTTTCATTATCGCGAGAGCTTGTTACTTGCATCGTAATTTGCTAGCTACGATTTGCTGCTGGTAATTGCCTCTATTGCTAATGTGTACCTTCACATATTTCCTTGTGGGAGAAGATACTAGTTTAATGGAACGTATTGTTTTTTTTTGTAAGCGGTAATCTATTATAAATATGGGATAAGAAGTTCTCCACAGTTAATATTACACCTCAGTCGAAACCAAAAATTTCAGCAACAAAAGTTAAAGTTAAAGACAGAATAACTGGGTAATATTTCGACTAACTGAATGTTAATCATAGCATGGGATTATCCTCCAGGAGAGCAAGCGTTGAGATATTGTTTTCCCTTCCTTGCTGGGAATTTGTTGGAGCCATGGGGGCTTTCTCCATCTCTCTGTTTTGCTGGAATGTAGATATTGATTGTAGAGTTTCATTTCTTTCAAATTCTGTACCCAGACATTCTATCCAACAGTGAAACAAGGAAATGATGTCATTTATAATCATACTGACAATGTAGAGTTTCATTTAAACTTCAACGTATTGTTGGAAGTGGTCATTTCCTCTATTGCTGAAAAACAAACTGTGCCATCCGAAAACAAGATTGATGTTCACTGACATTGTACGATGATATATATTATAAAACAAAGGGTGGTTTCAACAAATGATGGCTCAACTAATATTTGTCAAGAGTACATTGAGTACAATTCAAGTTGTAGAGAAAAAAAGTAAAACCCTAGCTCTTCTCTGCAACTCTGCGCCATGTGCCACTGCAGTGCGCGGCTGCTCAGCTCTGGCTGCCTCAGAGAGGCGGCGATGCTCCGGCAAGCCACTCGCTTTGACTGGGAGGGCTTCAAATGCAGTCTCTTCGCGGATGACTCCCCTGTTTCTACTTGACCTCTGGGTAGACGATCCTCTGGGCGTCCTCACAAGCGACGCAGGCGGAAGCCTCGCGGTCAGGTATGCGGCCCCGATGAGAAACCACTCGCCTCTCTAGGGCTCGTACCAGTTTCCTCAATTGGATCCCCTACTTTACCTGTCTCCTTGGTTTCCCCCTCTCCTATCGACGATCTGTCGACTGGATCTCGATTTGCTTGGTGCAAATTGGGAAGATTTCTGCTAATGTACATTTCCACGGGCTTTTTTCGTCCTCTTATTTCCTCCTACTATAATCGCTATAATTTCGTGATGGATTCTTATTATTGCTCGTGGAATATTGCTTCTGGATTGTTTAACAATTTGCGCTTTTGCTATATGTCTAAGGATAATGCTGTAGCTTGCTCGGTTTCATTTCCTCACATCTCCTGGCATTATTAATGTAAATCTAAGCATGCGTATGATATATTTTCTAGGGTTATTCAAATTAAATCCCTCTCCAGAGACACACACTCTCTCTCTGGCGGTAATTTGTTGGATTGTGGTTTGGGGGAACTCCCTCCCTCTACCTCTCTCACAGAGAAAAGGCCACTGCTCGGTCCTCGTCGGAGTATTCTCTCCGGCGGTGAGAGGTGGCGGGGTCCTGATGTGGCTTCGCAGCAGTTCCCTAACCTGCCCCTACCCACTGTGTGGAACTACACCACGTATCATCCACCGTTGATTTCTTTCCCTTCTCCCCCCAGCAACAATCTCTATGCTGGTGATAAAACCTTCCTCGAACAATGTGAGACCATCCTTGAACCTGCGGTGGAGGTTGCGTGCGCTCTGCTATCTCCTGACAGCTTCATTTCTCCACGACAAGTTAGCCACCCTCCTTCGCATCCCATTTATTGTGACTCACCCCGAGTTGCGCACTGTTTGACTCCCCCTAGGACCTCGCTGAGTGAGGTTTCAAATCCTGATGACGAATTAATCTTTAGTAAATCATCTTATGCTCCTTTATCTCTGCCAGACCCTACTTTAGACTCTTATTATTTCCCCCTAGATCAACATTATGTTGATTATCACCCGGATTCTGAGAGATCTGCTTCGTCTTTGAAGAGGGATGGTATCTCTGACATGGAGATTGTCTCTGACACTGATGGCTACGGAAGTTGCCCCTGCTTGTCCTTCTCTCGCCACTCTTCCCTCTGTGGCGGGCGACACTCTGGCCCTGACTCAGCCAGAACCTTGTGTGCTTCCTGCTCCACCCCCTCAACCTCCATTCCAGGAATTCGAAATGCCTGTGCAAGTTCTTCTAGCGCTGAGGATAACCCTAGCATCTTTGGCTCGAGATTTGCGGCCCTCTCTTCTCCAGCAAATCCTTTCCCACCCTCTCGTACTACGGCTGCCTCTCCCGTGGAAGTTAGCTCCTACTTCCTGGCCGATCCCCTTGGGGCTGGCTGGAACGTGGTTACCAGGACAAAAATCATCCCACCATTGGTAAGGTTCTGCAGAAAAACTGATAGATGCTTTAAGTGTGGACTGCTACACAACAGTAAGAGAACTACCCAACTAAATTACAAGCAATTAAGCAGCAATAATAAACAAATAAAGCTCACTACCCAGACCTGTGTGCGGCAAACGTGGCTCGAACAGATGCAC
>JAMKQA010250871.1:0-10876 GCA_024699735.1 Posidonia australis
AACATTCATCAAACCTTTAGCAAGCATTTGGACTAGAAAGACCGAGTTTCTCGGGCGTACGAGGGTGCCTAACACCTTCCTCGTGCGTAATAGGAATCCTTACCCATCCTCTGGTTAGCAGACATCCAGCCTTCCCATTTGCCTCCCATGCATTCATCCTTTTTTGGTTTTCCTCGTCTTTCCCTTAAAAGACTAGGTGGCGACTCCCTTTTCTTTTTCTTTTATCCTTGCGCCTTCGCCGTCTCGACATGGCTGTGGTCTCCTCCCCACCCCCTCCCTCCGGGTCGAGCACGGTCACAAGTATCATATACATGGAGCAATCATCTCATCCTAAAATTCTCATGTAAATGGCATAAAATCAGAATACCTATGATGTTCATGGTATGTTTATCCAGTGCAAGAACTAAGATTGAAAGTAAAAGAAAGGAGAAGAACTTACCTTGTCCAAGGTGTTCCTTCTTAGAAAATCCAAGATAAGACTTCCTTGTTGCTTTGGAGGGGTTGGAGATGCTCTAGAGTGCAAGGGTATTCTCAAGAAAACGAGAGAGAGTTGCTGGAATGAGTAGATAGCTTCATCCGGATCCTCCAAGTGTGCCAAATGGTTGCCAATGGGGGTCCTTATATAGGATTTTACAAGGGTAACTCCCATGGAATGCAGATAGCCTCGCAAACGAAGAGCCTGGCGTAGATTCCCATGACATATTCGCTAGTGAGGGTTACAGACATAGGAGGTAGAAAGCCAACAGCCTGCTGCCTGAGAAGTGGCTGTGCGCCAGCTTGGTGCGCCAGGTAGGTGCGCCACCTTGGTGCTCCAGCTAAGTGGGCCAATTTAGTGCTCCTGCTTGGTGCTCAACATTGGTGCTCTAACTTGGTGCTCTCCTCTAGGTGCCTGAATTACTAATTGGGCTGCGGGCCTGCTATAGGTTTGTGGTTGGTTTAGCTAATGGGATTGAGTTTGCCACATTTAAAGCAACATCCGGAAAGTTTATCCATGAGCCACCTCAAAATCTAGGTATCTACAGATGCCTTTCCCTGAGCGAGGTCGAGGGACGGAAGGAACCAAGACCGATGCTTAGGGTTGATAAGATACCCCCATTTTAAGGTTGCAGAAGAATGGTGTTTGCTGTAGGCACTAGGTCACTTATTCGGTGGATGCACTGAAAGACATGACTTGTTGCCAAATGCAAATGCAGAATGCGTGCGACTGCTGATCTAAATGCTGGAAATATGATGCTAATGCAAAACAAATGCGAGAACCGATCTTGAAAGTAAAATGCAAGACTGATGTTAACATTGAAATGGTATGCACGAACTATGGGTGCTTGTAAGTGGATGCAATGCTGAAGTAACAAGGCAAAAAATAAAGAAATCCTGTGCACAGAGGGAACCACTGGCAGAAAAATGATAAGTTGTCGGACTCATCAACCAAATTATTGAGGGTATCAACCTGAGGAGGCGAGATATGACAAGTCAATCAAGTCTTGTCAACCCGATCGCTAGACAGTATGACGGTTGTTAACCGAGTAGTTGGGGATACCAACCCAAAGAAAAGGGGTATGACAAAACACATTGTTTGTCAAGAAGAACAGAAGGCCCTGTCCGCAAGGACATTAGCAAGCAAAGGATTTCACGCCCACGAACATCCAAAGAAAAGAACAAGACCTTGACCGCCTGGTCAAAAGGTCAAGCAGCTGGATTTCGCGTCCGCGAAAATCTAGGGAAAAGGATAAGGACCTCAACCGCCCGGTCGAATGTCGACTTTGATCGCTCGGTCAAAAGCCAAGGAGAATGATTTCGCACCCGTAAAAATCCAGAAGAAAAGGGAAAGCAAAGACCTCGACCGCTTGGCCGAAGGTCAACAACTGCACTTCGTGCCTGCGATTATCCAAGGAAAAGGATTTCATGCCTACGAAAATCCAGAAGAAAACGACCTTGACCGCTTGATCAAAGGTCAACTCTGACTGCCCGGTCAGAAGCCACAGAAAAGGATTTCGCGCTCGCGAGAATCCAAGGAAAAGGATATGACCTTGACCACCTGGTCGAAAGGTCAAACAGTTGGATTTCGCGCTTGCAAAAATCCAAGGAGCAGGATACCACCTTGACCGCCCAGTCAAAAGTTCAAACAGCTAGATTTCGCACCCGCGAAAATCCAAGGGGAAGGAAATGACCTTGACCGCCCAGTCAAAAGGTCGAACAATTGGATTTCGCACCTGCAAAAATCCAAGGAAAGGATATGACCTTGACCGCTCGGTCAAAAGGTCGAACAATTGGATTTCGCGCCCATGAAAATCCAAGGAAAGGATATGACCTTGACTGCCTGGTCAAAAGGTCGAATAATTGGATTTCGCGCCCACGAAAATCCAAGGAATGGATATGACCTTAGTCGCCTGGTCAAAAGGTTGAACAACTGGATTTTGCGCTCGCGAAAATCCATGGAAGGGGACCCGGACCGTCCGGTAAAAAGGTCAAACAACTAGATTTCGTGCTGGCAAAAATCCAAGGAAAGGATATGACTTTTACCTCCTGGTTAAAAGGTCGAACAACTGGATTTCACGCCCACGAAAATCCAAGGAAAGGATATGACCTTGACCGCCTGGTCAAAAGGTCGAACAACTGGATTTCGCGCCCGCGAAAATCCAAGGAAAGGATATGACCTTGATCGTTCGGTCAAAAGGTCGAACAACTGGATTTCGGGCCTGCGAAAATTTAAGGAAGGGGACCTTGACTGCCTGGTCACAAGGTCAACAGCTAGATTTGGCGCCTGCCAAAATCCAAGGAAGGGGACCCTGACCGCCCCATCAAAAGGTCGAACAACTGGATTTCGTGCCTGCGAAAATCTAGGAACGGGGACCCGTACCACCTGGTCACAAGGTCAATAGTTGGATTTTGCGCCTGCGAAAATCCAAGGATGGGGACCCTGACCGCCTGGTCAAAAGGTCGAAAAATTGGATTTCATGCCCACAAAAATCCTAGGAAAGGATATGACCTTGATCGCCCGGTCAAAAGGTCGAACAATTGGATTTCGCGCCTGCAAAAATCCAAGGAACGGATATGACCTTGACCACCCGGTTAAAAGGTCGAATAATTGGATTTCGCACCTGCGAAAATCCAAGGAAAGGATATGACCTTGACCGCCCGGTTAAAAGGTTGAACAACTGGATTTCGCACCCGCGAAAATCCAAGGAAAGGATATGACCTTGATTGCCCGGTAAAAAGGTCGAACAACTGGATTTTGTGCCCGTGAAAATCCAAGGAAAGGATATGACCTTGACCGTCCGGTCAAAAGGTCAAACAACTGGATTTCGCGCCCGTAAAAATCCAAGGAAAGATATGACCTTGACCGCCCGGTCAAAAGGTTGATTAACTGGATTTCGCGCTCGCGAAAATCCAAGGATGGGGGCCCTGACCGCTTGGTCACAGGGTCAATAGTTGGATTTCGCACCTGCGAAAATCCAAGGAAGGGGACCTTGACCGCCCGGTCAAAAGGTCGAACAACTAGATTTTGTGCCGGCGAAAATCTAAGGAAGGGGACCTTGACTGCCTGGTCACAAGGTCAACAGCTAAATTTCGTGCCTACGAAAATCAAGGAAGGGGACCCTGATCGCCTAGTTAAAAGGTCGAACAACTGGATTTCGCGCCCGCGAAAATCCGAGAAGGTGGGGTAGAAGGATCTCATCTGTCCAGAAGGAGAATTCGAAAAAACAAAAAGCGATAATCCCTAGATTGTGCCCTAGGAAGGAAACAAGCTTCAATTGCGCTCCGGTGGGTAGAACTATGACTGTGCTTGCTACTGGTGTTGGTGGCACAGAAACTGGTGTTCCTGCTGAGATGCATGCAATATCTTCTGAAAGAACCTTGTTGGAGTTTTGATCTCAACTGGCTTTGTTGCGTAGTTTGCAAAAAGGTTGGGGCATATCTACAATTTTTCGAAACTGAAGGGGCTTTATTGTAAATTAGCCTGATATGACAAAACTTCGATGGTTGTATTGCTATTGTGCTACTGATATTTGAAATTCTGCTGAGTGCTTGCAAGTTTCTGCTCAAATGTGATTTGTCGCACCCTTTGTGAGCTATCTGCAAATTTCACGTTGTTAAGGGGTTTTCCGCAAAATTACCCCACTTGGTGAATTTTTGGAGGCCTGTGCGCTGGCTTTTCTTGAAAATTTATATTTTGCTCTTGAAGTGCAAGTTGCGGAGGGTCAAAACGCAATTTTTGTGACCATTTTGCACTTTTGACCTTAGGAATGAGACTGCTTGCATGTGATGAGGCTCACTGGATAACTGTCATAATTGCCAAATCATATCTGCCTGGGCATCTAACCATGGTGACACCAAAGTACTGTTCTGATGTTCTGCAAACATTGATTGGTGCACTAATTGCTGAGGACCGTGAGCAACTATAGGTTTAGGGCATGTCCTCTTCATTGTTGAATATTGCCATGGTTGAAGTGAACTAGCGCTTGTTATGCGCTGTGGCTAGATTCTGGAAACCCACTTTCCATGCCTTTCGCTTCAGACAGACAAAGCTTGCTTTCGCCTTGGAAGAAGTCCGATGGGTCTGCAGGCTGTTGCCATACATGCCACCAGCCAGTGTCATATGCCATGACAGCTATGCTTCTGTGTTGTGTCAGTTGACAGGCTTATCCTGAAGTGCTTGAGAAGCCTCATCTACATGCTCCAAAAGTAGTACTGTCCCTACGATCTTCTTGATTTAGAAAGGCAGCTGGCATGCCCCTAGTCAAAGACCTGCTCTCAACCAAAGAACAGTTAACATACTCCTGACTGAAGATCCCTTTTTGCCAAAATTCCAACTCAAAAGGCAACTGGCATGCCCTTGGTTGGAACGCAGGCAAACGCCTTGCAAAGCAATGCAATGTGCGAAAGTGGTGAACTCTCCAATGCTAAATACCAAATGATTTACGCAGAACTCATAAGATGGAAGCAAGATTTATGCATGGTTGATAGAAGATATGCCCTTAGCACCAAGGAGGCCTTCCTTGCCTGCTACAAGGGACTACAATGTCCTTAACTCACTTGGTAATACCTGGATTCCTAGGTTTATGGTGGCTCTCACTCAACCAATGGATTTTTCAGGATAAAATGGGCTCCATGCCAAACTCCTAGGGCCCTACACCTACTTTTCTCAATAATTCATTTTTCTTTTACTCCCTCAACGGCATGTTGACTTACCCTATCCCTTACTTGGAGATAATAAACACCTAGGCTGAGGGGTGACTGCTTTCTTCAGTTTAACTTAAGGGGTGCCGAGTCCCTTTGCAAATATGGGCTTGGTAGGTGTATGCTTCAACTCCTCTCCAAGTTATGTGATAGGGATAGAGTTGTCTTGCATGCCTCACTCATTGGAGTCGACTTCTATCTTCAACTTCTATCTTTTTATTTCTTTTGTGCTCTGAAGTCTATGTTTGTTTGTTTATTTTATTTTATTTTATTGCTTGCACTCTCACTTTCATCCTAGCATTTTGTCTCCCTCACGAGGTATAGACCCCTTAGGAATTTGTACATTTCGTCCACTTTCCCATGAATACTGGCTCCCTTACCTCCTAGGTCACACAGGTAGTAACGCGTGAGGAGGGTCCAAACTCTTCCTAAGCAGGCTGGGTTCCGATTTTCCTCATCAAGCAATGGTTATGCCAATGTTCATATTATTATTACAATACCAAAAGAAAGTACAATGCACATGACACAATTTATGTGATGTTTGGATGCAATAAATAGGAAAGATAAAGATGCATGGCCTATAATGAAATGTTTTGCAAGGCTCGGGAGTGGCCGACGATCACTGATAGTACTTTCAGTTAGGGGATGCTGACGGGTGATGACCAATGGTCTAGCACACTCTCTTTCTGATTGAAGGACCATGGTTGAAGTTTGGTCCTAGTGATTCAGGCTGTAGTGGTGAAACAACTGTTTTCCCTCCTTGATGCTGTTGTGCTCTGTTAGGTCCTCCGTGAGCACTTTCAATTGTTTTTAGAATGAAAATGCCCAGATATCCAACTAAGCAAGTTGTTGTACTGCCGTTGCTTGATGCACTGCCAACTGTTCTGACTTTGCTAAGCACTGTACAACTCTGAAAATGCTTACAGGTCTGCTCTAACAATGAATGACCATTGAGGCTATGAACAAACTTTGGCTTGGATTCAAGATGCCTGTATTGGTGAAATTAGTTAAATCACGGGAAAATGATCATTTTTGGGGACTTACCTGAGCGTAGGGGATCTCTTCCGCTGGTTCCGATGCTCGTATCCCAATTCATCGTGCTCTCTTTGTTCTTCCGCCTTGACTGGTTCGACGGTTCCTTAGCCGTATCGTGCAAGGGATTCCTTTCTCGTATCCCTGGTTGCGACACGAGTTTTCGACCATCAGATGGGGATTACTACAAATGGCTAAATGGCAGGAATGGAATTGACCGACTGAAACTGGTTGACACGGTACAAAACATTATAGGTTCAGGCTTGAAGCGGATGGGGTTTGAAGTTGAACAATGAGACTGCCTCAATAGGAGGATGAATCAAACTAATGACTCCCCTAATACAACTGACATGGGAAAGGGTAGAATACAATGAGATTGGTACGACAAATAAAAGATCAGATAGAATCAACAAGAAAAAATGGAATTGACTCCCGAGGGGCCTGTTGCTCCTGGGTCTGAATGCTGAGGTAATGGTTGGCTAACTATGTTGGGTTGTGCTGGTGGTGCTTGTGTGGTTGCTAATGTGGGCGTGGGGTCTGCCGCCTGTGTGTTAATCACAATGACCTTCTGGTCAATCAAGTCTTGGATTGCGTTCCTTAATGTCAGGCAATTATCCATCGAGTGACCTACGACTCGATGGAAATTGCAGAATGCATTTGTGTTATACCAGGTAGGAAGCAGACTTGGTGGCGGGTGCACCTTAGGCAACCTCAAGAGGGATGCGACTTTAGGGAATACCATGCTCAACGGTTCCACTAAAGGGGTATAGTGGCACCTGTCACGGTGTTGCCGCCTTGGCTGCGGATGTACCAATGGCGGGCGCACCACCACCTGAGGGGTAGGATAAACTGGAGTGGCAGTGGGAGTGATGTGTGGTGCATGAGGTGCTCTAGGTGTGGTCGTGGGTGCATAAACTACTTGATGCTGAGGGGGCGGATGGACATTCACCGGTGCAGTAGGGGATCTAATGTAAGAAACTGTATCCTTGGAGGGATCCCACCTCCGAGGTAGATTGACATTGTGGTTGTTGTTGTTGTTGCTGCTGCTAGCGCCATTATATGAGGAAGTGGCTTGCTTGGCAAATGCAGAGAGTGCTGGAAAACTGCCGCTGCGCAGTGAACTCTCAGCAAGGGCACCAACCAAAAGCAGTGCAGAAAAAGTGGTGACTGGTTGAATGCTAAGCAGAGCCCCGACCGCTGGCTGTGCTTCTCGGATCACGACCTCAATAGACTCCTCATCGAAGGGTCTATCCTTGACCTACAAAGCCAAAGACCGCCAACGTCCAACATACTCCCTAAATGTTTCTTGGGGCCTCTGCTTAAGGGCGACTAAGTCCTCCTGCTTTGGGACTAAGTCGAGATTAAAGGAATACTGTTCGAGGAATGCCTGGGAAAGGTCGTCCCAAGTCTTAATGGTGGCCATGTCAAGGGAAGTGAACCACTTTAACGTGGGCCCCGTAAGACTCTTCTGGAACAAGCGGATTAACAACCTTTCGTCAGCTTGGAGCTGGGCGAGGTCTCCGTAATAGGCTATAAGGTGGGAAATTGGGCAGCCCTTACCATTGTATTTGTCAAATTTTGGGATTTAGAAATTCGGTGGGAGAGTCGCCTCTGGGAAATAACAGAGGTCCCGAAATTGGTAGGACCCGTGGTCCCTGCCTTGCACTTGTCGGAGAATGCGCTCCAAATCATTCACCCTCGCAAGGAGAGCATTTGAAGCTACTGCAGTTGTAGATTGTGCAGCTTAGGTGGGTGCCGCGTACACTGTATGGGTCGCCCCTAAGGGCTCCTCCGGATCCACCATTCCGCCGTTTGGTGCTACGGTAGGATGGCCAGTATACCCGTGCATGGGTGTTGTGTGCTGTGGGATAAAGGATGCAGCTTGGGTTTGATACATCGGTGAAGACAATGCAGGGGGTGGTGCTACAGTTGGTGCAGAATGCTGGAGCAAGAGATGTTGGATCGGAATGGCCTCGGGTACAATGCTCACGACGTGTGCTCCCGTCAGCCGAGATGGCTGACCACTAGATAGTAGAGATGCATGCTGTGGCAATGTTGAAAAAGGCAATGTTGACACCCCTATCGCTGGAGAGACGAAGGATGGCGACGGCTGTGGAGGTGGTGCAGTGGGTACAAACTGTGATCCTAAGGCCGGTTGCAAAGGCAACTCGGGAGTTGGGAAGGACAAAGCTGAGAAGGGCTGGAGCGCTAGTGCCAATCCCTGCAACTGCTGGGCGAGGGTCGACATGTGTTGCAGCTGCGCGGTCATGGTATCATCACCGGTGGCTCCAAAAGATGGAGGCAGAATAGGGGACGAGGAGTCAGGAAGATGAGATCCTAGTTGTCCATACTGGGGGAGGCTACTACAGAGACAAGTGCAGTTGGAGGAGGGCTGGTAAACACATAGCCCTGAGGAGGAACAGACTCAACTGCTGAGACCCCAACAGTAGCAGAAGACCAAGTAGGTGGTCCCGAAGGCGGGGTAGCCACAAGGATACGGAACTGGGGCGGCGAAGGTCCTCCGGAAGCTAGGGTGAAAGCGGAGGCAGCAGTGACAATAGGGGCAGAAAAAAAGGAAGGGTACACCGAAACGGGGACCTCCTCCTGAACAGTAGAGGAAAGGGGCTCGCTGGCATGCTGGGTCATGGCGGAGCGCGAGTGGGTACGGATCAAACTACGGCAAGGAATGAGAGGACGGATCCTAGGACGAGCTATCGTCGAAAGTGACGGATAACTCGGGAGACGTGGTCAAGAATGGGGTCGCAACGAGAGTCAGCAAAAGGAAAAGTCTCGAGCTCAGGCTAAGGAAACTCGCACGCTGACAAGAATTCTATGCACATAAACAAACAAGTTAGAAAAGATGCAATGTTTATGGTGGTATGAGATGCAAAATGCATGAATGCCTCTAGTATGCGCTCCCTCGCAACCTAGGGGTGTCCTACCAAGTCGTCTACTCCAGGTTCTCACAGTGGTGAATAGGTCTCCGACTGAAGGTTAGAAAGATGAAGGTTCCCGTTCAAAATCCCAGCCAAAGCGTAGGCAATGAACGGGTGGTGTGCTCGGGGCCTCGTCCTCTGCCAAAGCAGCAGGTTGTATCCTCTACTAACACCGACACGACCCTAGACAAGGAGGGACAGACCCAATATTTCATCTAATGCCAAAGCCATAGGACGAAAAATCGAGAAATGTCCTTCGCAAACTGTATAGGCGGACTCCAAAGATGAGAAGATGCATGCCCTATATAATGGATGCAAAGAATGCTTTAAGTCTTTTACTTGCAAGTTTATTAAATCGTGGGGGAAAATTTGCAATTTGTCACTAGTTTGCCTTATGTTTTATTGATTTCGGTTTCGTATATTTTCATTAACCAAACAGGGAGAGAAGACATGTCTCTAATCTCCTAAACATGGTATATACAAGAAGGGAAATAAACATGAAAATCAGCCATGAATTAACAAACAGAAGCATGTGCAGGTTATGTGCAACAGTGGTGACATAGCAAATGTAAAAAGGAAACACCTATTATATAAAAGGCATGCATGTATGAAATACACCACTTATAAAGGGACAACCAAAGCAAAGCATGGAAATAGGCAAACAAGGAGAAAAGCCAAAGTAAATAAGAAACCCAAAACAAAAGTCGGAATCTGGTTATCCCTAACGGAGTCACCAGTTCCTGTAACCATGCCAGTGATAGCCTCGGGCTTGGCGCGAAAGGCCAAATGCGCGAGGGTCGGCGACAACCAGAATGCAATGCAACCTTGTAATCTTGTAAACTCATCAAGAAATGCATCATAAACATCTATTAAAATCTAAATATGAAAACATAACATGGGTCTTGTGCTCAAGGGTTGTATGCCTCACACAAGATCACACCCTCCCTATGCTAAGTAA
The DNA here is from genome assembly GCA_024699735.1 of Posidonia australis. Taxonomy (NCBI): domain Eukaryota; kingdom Viridiplantae; phylum Streptophyta; class Magnoliopsida; order Alismatales; family Posidoniaceae; genus Posidonia; species Posidonia australis. Next base: position 10,105 of record JAMKQA010250871.1, read on the forward strand.
GAACAATGAGATTCAGCCATGCTACCCAGATTTGGGTCATGGGCTGATGCATACGAACCTCCATATAGGAGTTCATGGGGCAATCAGCCAACCAGATTTCAGTAATAGACTGAATATGCAAGGTGCAAAAGGTCTTAAAAGCAGTGTCATCATAAGCTGAAAACATGCATATAAAGACATGAAATATCAAAGAATCAACACCAGGAAAACTAGAGTCAAAAGCATTTGGGAAACCATGCAGATTATGATGCTAACAAGGTGATTTGCACTCTAACCAGAGTGGTGCTTTGGTAAGGTGCGCTACTCTGGTGTGCCACTTTGGTGTGCCACTTTGGTGTGCCAGAATGGTGCTCCCCAGAAACCCTGAATCAGACTATAATCGGATTCAGAATCTGGTCCAGATTTCAGAGATCGATGATTTTTCCTTTACCTAGATCAGTTATGCAGATGATAAAAGACCCGGAAACATGATGAGACACAATCAAATGAAATCCTTTTATCATTTGGTTTCAAATCATGACAAATCATGGGTTATGGGCTGAAATACTTGCATGGGATTCTAAAGGATAGGAAATGAGTGAGTGAACTTGACAACCATATGCAAATGATGAATACATAAAGAATATATTTGCTGCTTATTTCCTAGCATACATGTGCATGAATCATGGTTCCTAGTGTAAAGAAACAGAGAAGAAAGGCCATTTGCAGAAATATTATAATGCAGAATTTTTTATTCAGATTTTACATGTAGAGTATCTTATACATGGAGCAA